>PVKH010023820.1:0-13767 GCA_004027955.1 Chaetophractus vellerosus
AAAGTTGGTTTTGGTTCCTGCAAAAAGAGTATAAAAAGTAGCTAAAACCCTGCTCCAGCGCTCTTGCCTATGAAAAGGTGACGAGCCCAGCCGCTTGAATAAACGGTTCTAAAAACCAACTGGGAGCCGAGTTTTATTCTGAATAGTTACTAGCGTAACATCTCTAATTCTGGATGTAATGAGTAGGCATTTAATTGCCCATTTTAATAAAGTTGGAAAGGTTCAACACTTGCATCATATAATTCATTCCATGAAGGTTTTAACAAAAAAAAATGATTTTCAATATTGGTCAATATATAGAACATGTTTTAACCATTCCAATACAGTATTTTTGCTCTGTATTCACTAGTTATTATTTTTTAACAAAAATTCAGAAGAGTTGACCTCCAAAAACCACTTTGTCATATTCTACTACACTAGTTTCTACGTTACAGAATCAATTTTGAATGCCACTAGATGTGATATAGGAAAAATTTTTATCAAAATTAAAAAGATTACTTAAATTATAGATTTTATCTTCTCTTTACTACAGAAGATGCCATGGTGTGTCCTACTTGTAAATCAAAAGTTTTAAATAAAATTGTCGTTAAAATTTTTCCATTAAAATTCACTTCTCAAGAAAGGATCATCTTTATTGCTTTGACAATGAGGATTTTTGGTCAGGTAATCCTACTTTTGCCATCTGAATACCAAAATTAATTATGTCAATATTATTTTGGTATGGTACCATTAATCTTTGAGTAAATGTTATTTTAAAACTCTAAGTCCTATCACCTTCATCTATTACATTAATAAGACCAATAAAATATCTGATCTCGGGGAATTTTCTGGCTTTATAAGTTAGTTGTGCACTTCCTTCAAAAATAATGTTTGACACCAAACTTTTCTCATGGCATTTTTCATCTCTGTATTTCTGAGAGTATAGATTAGGGGATTGAACATAGGAGCAATGATGGTGTAAAATAGTGCAAATATTTTATCCTCAGGGTAAGTGACAGGTGGTCTAAGGTAGACAAAGATAGAAGGTCCAAAAAATAAGACTACCACAGTGATATGAGACCCACAGGTAGACAGGGCTTTGCGAATTCCTTCAGCTGAATGATTTCTTAAAGTAAATAATATAATGACATAAGAAACAAATAAAACAACAAAAGTTACCAAGGCAATTATACCTGAATTTGCAACCACTAGAACACCAGTGATGTAAGTATCAGTACAGGCAACTTTTAGCAATGGGAAGATATCGCAGAAATAGTGATCAATTTCATTTGGGCCACAAAAGGGCAACTGCATTGCCAGATAAAATTGAGGAAAGGAATGGACAGCTCCTCCCACCCAAGCAGCTAGGATTAGAAGGTTGCATCTTGTCCTGTTCATGATAATCATGTAGTGCAGAGGTTTGCAGATGGCAACGTAGCGATCAAAGGCCATGGCAGCAATAATGAAGACCTCAATACCTCCAAAGAAGTGCATGGTCAAGACCTGCAACATGCAGTTTCCATAGGAAATGGTTTTTGTCTCCACTAACAAGTCACTGATGAGTTTGGGTGTAACACTAGAGGTATAGCAGATGTCCATACAGGATAAATGACCAAGGAAATAGTACATTGGTTGGTAAAAAAGGGAGCTGCATCGAATGGAGACAAGGATTAGGAGGTTTCCTGCCAATATGCAACTATAACAGAATAAAAAGAGCACAAAGCAAACCATTTGTATGTTCCCATCATACGAAAGTCCCAAAAGAATGAATTTGGAGATGTTTCTGTGGCTTTCCATGAATTTCTGTTTGCTATATATTTTGCACAGGTAAATTGAGAGCCTGAAAAGAAAAAAATGTGTTTGATGAAAAATATCAATATACCATGATAATAGAAAATTTACCAAAAATGGATTTTTATGCATGGAATATTAATATTAGTTATTATTTATTCACTGACTGAAGTTGCTTTTTCTTTTTTAGGATGTGTCTTAATTTACAAATCTTATGTGAAAAATTTTATAATAGGAATTATAATGCATTTTTCAATTATTTCAGTAATGATTAGAAAATATTTTTAAATTAGTTTAATCATAAAAAAACATGTTATTTCTCTAAATAGTATTTTTAGATAACAATAATAGTTTAATTTAATCAATTAAAATAACACTTTTTGTTGCATATTTTAAATATTTGACTCTCTCCCAGCCATGAAGTCAAATTTCTTCTTTCAACATGAATGGAGGGCCTCTTTTAATTTTCTGAAACTCTTATTATACAAAATAAAATATTTGAAGCACCCCAAATTAAATCTATGAACTTTAATTTAGTAGAGCTTATTGCTTTGTGGGCAAATATTGCCATTTATCATGCAGAACCAATGAAGTTTCACATTTATCGAGAGCTAAGAATGGTTGAAAATTATACATTAAATAAATGATTGTCAATGTGTGATTAAAGCTCTGAAAAATAAACTGCAACTTCATTCATTTATATTATTTTTATTTCATATATTAGGACATGCTCTCATTTATATTTGTAATGACAATTTATAAAGGAGATATATAATTCATGAATTACCCATGTCTGTAGGAATTATATATATTTTACAGCGCTTGCTAGAAATTTTATATACATTTTAAGTAACACAAAATAAATGTCATTAAAATAAATGACACAATCTAACTGTAACAAACTTTTTGCTTTGCTCACACTCAGAGGTTAAGTGCTGCACTAAGAAATGGATGACATAGTGAGTGATTATTTTCTTTTGGAAAAGAGAAGGCAGAACAGGGAGAAAGCAATAGCATGAGCTGTTTTACCCAGTGTTGAAGAATTATCAGCTTCCCAGTAGGGCTGCAAAAGGTACACAACATAGTCTACCTTAGTCTGAATCCAATGTGACAGCCATCATTAGACAATCTGGGTATCTATTTTGTAAACAGAAAATAATTTTGTAGTAAGTTTATTTGAAAATATTCACATCTATTGCTTCAAAAATTCAACCTCTATGTCTTTAGGTTGATAACAGGCATGAAATAAATAACAGATAAGACATTTTAATAAGTTGTCCATTTGTGAGAATTTTAAATTACTATTTAATTCTAATTTTGTTGATGAGAATTTCTCATTGTATTCCTCTTAGGTCTTTGGTACTGCTACAGGACGTAGTATCCTCATTTTTCAAAATAGGTTGAGAAATTAATTATCAAGCACAAAGTGTTTAGCAGTTAAGTACATCTAAACATTATTGTATAATCAAAAGATGGTTCAATGAACTTCTTTTTATTATTACAACTGATACACATTTTTTGTTTATAAAATGGTATGATATTAGTTGTCAAATACATTCATTCAACTAAAGTGAATGATTTAATGATAATTATTATATAAATAAGTTGATGTATAAATTAAACTGGATATTACTCATTTAATTCCAGGCCATGATTTTCAATAAAAGTGAGTCAGATCACATGAATCTCAGTAATTTTTCAGAATCCGTAAACAATACACTGTGGATATTAGAAACCAGCTAACGTGATTCTCATTCAGCTTATTGCTACATCTCACGTATGGAATGGTAGGGAGTGTGTCTTGGGGTAGGGTTTGGGAGAAAGTCCTGTAAATGTTAATCTCAGTAGAAAAGAATTTGGAAGTTGATCAGTTACCAGATCACTCAGTCTGCCTTCCTGAATATTTATGCAAAGGTATATGTTGCAGTTATTATAAATATATGGCCCAGAGTTCTCTGATTCTAAACTATTTATAATAATTGTACTTTAGTTTTACTTGTGTACATTTATTAGGTCAAAATTCTTCCATAGTCTAGAGATCATATAAGTGCTTTATCCACCAATGCTGTTAAAATCCCATCCTGCATTCTGAGGAAATGTGATGTTACAATCACTGCTAGTAACAGAGGTAAAGGGAAACTTGAATAGATTTAGATGAGAAGAATCATTGTCACTGAAACAAATAATTATTGACCACAGAGACAGTAAAAAAATAAAAAACTCTTATGGAAGCATTGCAGTCATAAAAAATGACATAGGCAGAACTGGTGTAAGTGGTTAAAACAGTGGCAAGAGAGACAGGTAGAAATGTAAACCCTATTTTCCTTAGCTTTATAATTTGTTACATAATTGAAAATGTATTAAGGAAGACATTAGGTAAAATGAAATACCCACAGAGTCATACATGGTTCCTGGCACACAGGTCATTTTGGTTTTACTTTCCTTCTTGTTTGTGCAAAGATTTAGCAACTACTGAAACAGCTATGCACACACGTATAAGGGCAGGGAGAGGGAAAAGCAGTTGTAATACAAGGGCTTTTTCGGGACTTGGGAATTATCCTGAGTGACATTGCAATGACAGATATAGGCCATTTTATATCATCATATAACATGCAGAATTGTGTGGGAGAGAGTGTGGTCTACAATGTGAACTATGGTCCATGCTTAGTGGCAAAGCCCCAGGATGTGTTTATCAGTTGCAATTAGTGTGCCACATTAATGAAGGATGTTTATGTGGGAGGTTGTGGGAGGTGTGGGAGGTGGGGCATATGGGAATCCTTATATTTTTTGTGTAACATTTATGTAATCTAAGTATCTTTAAAAAAATAAAAAATAAAAATAAAAAAAATCATTTAAAAAAAGAAACCTCTAATAAAGACATAAACAACAACAAATACAAAAGCAGAATATAGATATAAAGGAGCTAAATTTCAAATTTGAAAAACAATGAAAAAAGTTTTTCTGATGAAAATTGACTTTTTAAAGCAATTCTTAACACTAATCATTAGCCTAAATTTTTCTTTTTTATAAAAACATAGTGAAATAATTACTATAATTCTTTGTTAGATTGAATAAACATTTTACATTTCCCTTTGTGAGAGCCATAGCATAAAGAGAATAGATATTCTTAGATAAAATACAGTTTCCAGCATGCATTCAAATATCCTCTTAGGGGTATCAAATGTACCAGGTTACAAACTTACCTTAGATGAAACAGATGAAACTTTTTTAAAATTTTAGGATTTCAGTTGTTGTAAAAGTAGGAAAATCTTCTTTATTGTTGATATTCAAACATAAATTGTCCTATTCCTTGAAAGGATTATGGAGGAAGATACATAGGCACTTGAATGGGACTCCAGGAAATTCACTACAAACAGTTAAGATTTTGTTAATGTTAACTCTATTCTTTCAACTAGATTTCTACCTGTAAATAATATACAAATAAAATTACAGTATAGTAAACATTTTCATGGTTATTAAATGATCTCATGCTTCAAGAGAGTTACAGTCCCAAAATGAAATGTAAATACCATATAACCACCTTAATGCATGGTAGCTGGACTTTCTCCAAGCCAAGGTCGCATGGGTAATTCACTGACCAAGTCTGAGTGAGTTTCAGATTAGATTTAGGCTGCATCCAGAAGAATTCGCCCTGAGAATTCTGCTAATTCTTCTTCAATAATAGAATATGAAGTAAATGAGAAATACAAAATAGTAATGTCAACAAAGCTAGTTTAATTCTCAAAAATATTTGGAAATCTCAAAATGTCTTAAAACTGTCTACGGGTTTGCATTTGGAGTGGATTTTAAGTATCAGAGATGGACTCAAAACCAAAACTTTATTCTGCAGAAAAGCAAGTTGGGACTTTTGAATGCAGATTTTATATCTGCTCTCCAACTCAGAATAAAAATAAACAGGATTGCTTTTAAAGTTCCCAGATAAACTAACACAATATTTAAGTCCTGGGAGTTGTCTGTTTTATGCCCATTAATTAAGGAAATTAATTTGGAAGAAGAGAATATGACCTTATGTGATGATGCAAGTATTTATTATTTTGATAGCCTTAGAAATTATTTTCCCTAAGGCAATCAACCATCATCTCATGAATTGTTCCTAAACTACTGTCCACATTAAAGTACCTTGTGCCTCTGGGCATTTACTTTACAACTTTTACTTTGCCTGGCTAAGGCACTGTTTCTTTAGAGATACCAGGAAACTGTGATGGCTCTGTGCTTATCTAACTTTCTCAGGAATAGGAGGAAAGATGAATGGTACGAGATTAGCTGCCAGGAAAATCTGAGGTAAGGAATAACAAAGCACTAAAGATAGGCAATACAGTAAAAATATCAACCATTATTAAAATGTAGGTTAATACTACAAAAGGTTAATATCAGACAAACCCACCCCCCCCAAAAAAATACACACAAAATATATTATGCTAAGTGAAGGAGACCAGACACAAAGTACTACATATTATATGATTCCATTTATATAAATTGTAAATATAAATCAATTTGTGAGCATGATATTAGATTAGTGTTATGTAAGGCTAGGGAAGGAATACTAAGGGGTATGGAGTCTTTTATTTTTTAGAGTAATAAAATTTGTATTAGTCAGCCAAAGGGGTGCTGATGCAAAGAACCTGAACTCTGTTGACTTTTACAAAGGATATTGATTTGGGGTAGAAACTTACAGTTACCTGACCCTAAAGAGTCCAACTCAATGTACCATAAGAGGTACTTTTTCACCCAAAGTCTGTTACCACGTGTTGACACAGATGGCGGGTGACATCTATGAGGATTCTCCCTTCCTTTTCCTCCTAAGGCTCTGTGGTCCCAGCTCCTCCCCATCTCAGCTGTAGGGTGGCATAAGGCTTGTCTCTCTCTGTGGGGCTCATTTCTTTCCAGGCTTAACTGTTCTGCTTTCTTCAAAAGGTCAGCTATAGACTATCAGGCTCATTCTCTTTCCTGGGCCTCTGCCATGTATTATGGAGCCTTCTCTCATCCCTCACATATCTGCTTCTGTGTTCTCCTTCTCTGTATGTTTACTTCCCTTTGTGAGTCTGTTTTATACCCACCAAGGGAGTGGGGACTCAACCCTGCATGCCCTAATGACATGGTCAAATAAAAGTCCTAATTTTGATATTAATAAAGTAAACGTGAAACCTCTGAATCTAACATAATCTAATATGCTCAGAGAACAGACCAGTTTACAAACACAATCCATTATCTGTTTTTGGAATTCACAAATAGTATTAAACTGCCACAAAATTGTTCTAAAATTTTTGAGATGATGAATGCATGACATTGTGATTATACTAAAAGCCACTGATTATACACTTTAGATAGATCATATGGTTTGTGAATATATTTCAGTAAAACTGCTTAATAAACAAATAAATAATTGTACAAGAATAGTCAGAAATAGCAGCTATGTGCAGCACAGAAAACATGGAGAGATTGAGAGATGAGTTATTTTATTGTTTGTTTTTTGTTTATTATTATCAATATTGAAATAATGAAAATCCTCTAACAATGATTGAAATGTGAAAGCACAACTATATATTTATACCAAATATCATTGATTATACATTTTGGATGAATTGTGTGCTTTATTAATATTTATCAATAACATTGATTTGCCAGTTGTTTGTTTTTAAAGCATAACCTAGATATGTAGAAAGAGATAGCTCAGTAAAATCAGTGACCTGCAAGATCATGAGTGAGAACAGGTTATATATTGACAGGGACTAACATTTGTGGAATAGAGAGTTGTTCAGGAATGGGAGACAAGAGAAGAAAAAAGAATAAAGTGTAAACAATTTTCCCTATATGCATCTCAGATCTGAAAATAAATCATTTAGTTATAACATAAAGAAAATGATGTCAGAGGAAATCAGCACACAAAATACAGAAGTTTTTACTCTATTTACCATTAGGTTCTTTCTCCATATCACTGCATTGGCACAGGTTGTAGAGACTCAGCACCCAAATGCACACAATGAAGTTCAGTTAACTTTTTTGTCTCTTACATACACAATCCATACATTAAAGTTTTTCATACATTTAAAATTTCAGAAAATCATATATAACCTAACATTTCCTCTTTTAACCATATTCAGTTATATATTTCAGTGCTTTTAATTACATTCACAATATTGACCTACCATGACCATCATGTGTTACCAAAACATTTCCTTTGTTCCAAACTGGAACCTGTACATTTTAAGACTTGACTTCCTGTATTTGTCAGCCAAAGGGGATGCTGAAGCAAAGTAAGAAAAATCTGTTGGCTTTTATAAGAGTTATTTATTTGGGGTAGAAGCTTAGAGTCACAAAACCCTAAAGAGTCCAACACAAGGTACCATAAGAGGTCCTTCCTCACCCAAAATCTGTTACCACATGTTGAAGCAAGATGGTGGGCATTTTCTGTGGGGATTCGGCCTTTCTCTTTCCTCTTGAGGCTCCATGTTCCCAGCTTCTTCCAGATCTCAGCTGTAGGCTGACATAGGGCTCCTCTCTCTTCCTCTGGCATGCATTTCTTTCTGGACTCAGCTGCTCTGGTCTCTTCACAAGGTCAGCTGTAAACCATCAGGCTCATCTGTCTTCCCAGGGCTGCAGGATCCTCTGTGTACCTTATCTGTGTGTCTACTTCTGTGTGAGACTCTCTTTTATCAGCCCACCAATGGGGCAGGGACTCAACCCTGCATGCCCTAATGATGTGGTCAAATCATAGCCCTAATCTTAACATAATTTAATCAAAGGCATCTCAGCTGAATCTAATACAATGAAAGGATATCACACCCAGAAGAACAGACCAGCTTACAAACATAATCAGATATCTCTTTCTGGAATTCATAAATAATATCAAACTACTGCATTTCCTATTCCCTACCTCCATTCTCCCCCTGGTAACCTATACTATAGATTCTGACTCTATGATTTAGCTTATTTTAATTTTTTCATATCAGTGAGATCATACAATATTTGTCATTTTGTGTCTCACTTATTTAACTCAATGTGATGTCTTCAATGAAGACATTTATAGGAATTTCATTCCATTTTTGGCTGAAAAATATTCCATTGCAGGTATTTGTTTGACCATTCATTGTTTGATGGACACTTGGGTTGCTTCCATCTTTTGGCAATTGTGAATAATTCTGCTATAAACATATGAATGCAAATATCTGTTTGAGTCCCTGCTTTCCATTCACTGGGTATATGTACTAAGTGTGGGATTGCTGGGTTACATGGTCATTCTCTACTTAACTTTTCTGAGAAACTACTTAACTTCCTTCCTCAGTGTCTGCACTATTTTTCATTACCACCAGCAATGGGTGATTGTTCCAATTTCTCCACATTTTCTCTAATACTTGTGTTGATGGATGTAGGATGACTGAATACCTGAAAGTAACTTGTTTCTCTCCCTGTTGCTGGGATACAAAGGAAAGAATTTTATGTAAATTAGAAGGTAATGCGTCCCTCTCCTGGTCCCAAATTCCATTTTTGGTGGTCAAGAACATCCGGTTTAAGCAATGAACTATGAATACCAGCTTCAACTGGTTGGCCTGACTTGCACAATAGAAGCCCCTTGTTGTCCTCACTTCAACTTGCTTAATTAACGTACCCAATTTCCCAACCTGAGGTGGAGCTATCCACCTCTGTTTTGATGATGCAATGTATGTGCAAGTGTGATTTCCTGAACATACTAATCATAAAATTGTATAACTAGCTATGTATTTCATCTATATGCAGAAAAGCTAATGTACAATCAAAGCAAATGCTAGTAGTACCTTAGGTATTTAAGTAAGAGTAAAATGCAGTACAGAGAGTCAGGTCTGAGTCACTTCACTTTAGACTGACCTTGGCTCCTACCTCTGCAGATGTAATAATTGTGAGTTTGCCTCACTCTCATGTTGAAGTGTTCTTGCCTTCTCTGGTTATCCATAGAGGCCCTGACTTGAGGCCTAACATAAGTTGTCCTTTTACTTTCATGATAAAGTTCTTTGAGAAACAAAAGTTATTAATTTTGATTAGGGCTAATATATATATTAGGTATGAGATAGGGGGTCCTCCTTTTTCTTTTGAAAATGGAGATCCCATTTTGCTAGCACCATATTTTGAAGAAACTATTCTGCCCCAATTCAGTAGTCTTGTCCCCTAGGTCAAAAACCAGTTGGCCATAAATGTGAGTGTTGAGTTCTGAGTTCTCATTTCAATTTGAATGTTTTATATGTCTTGTGGCAGTACCATGCTGTTTTGATTACTATGGCAATGCAATAAGTTTTAAGATCAGGAAGTATAAGCCATCCAATATCATTCTTTTTTGTAAGTATGGGATTGTACTACACAAACAGTGAACCTTAAGTTAAAGCATGGACTATAGTTAATAGTACAATTATAAAATATGAGCATTCTTCAATTGTAACAAATATTACACACCAATGCAAGGTGTTAGTAATAGGGTGGTGTTTTATTTTACCAAAGGGCTGCCGGTGCAAAGTACCAGAAATATGTTTGCTTTTATAATGCGGATTTGTTTGGGGTAAAAGCTTACAATTCCAAGCCATGAAATGTCCAAAAAGAGGTGTCAGCAAAGCTGTTTTCTCACCAATGTCAGCTAATGCTGACCCTGGTGTTGGTGCCACATGGTGAAGTAAGATGGCCACTGATCTCTGTGGAGGTCTCTGCCTTCCCCTCCAGAATCTACCATATCTTGGAGCTCAGCTGTATGCAAACAGTCATAGGGCTCATCTCTTTTTGGAACTCAGCTCCTTGACCTCTCAGGGGCTTCTGTTTTCCTGCAGTCCTTTCTCTCATATGGCAGAATCTAATATGGCAGCTCCCTTTTCCTATGTCTGTCTGTCTCTCTGGGTCTCCCTTTATATCAGACCCAGCAAGAGGGCAGAGCATCAACAGGAATCATACACCACTGACATAGGGTCTCTCAGCCACAGAAATGGGTTAGATTAAAACATAATATTTTGCTTTCTGGGATTCACAAAATTAAAACTGTCCCACTCCACCTTCTGAAACCCAAAAAGATATATTACTTCTGTATGCAAAATATATTCATTACATCATCATATTTCAAAAGACTTAAATCATTTTGTAGCAATGCTAAGAACAAAATCTCATAAAAATCAATTATAGGCTTGAGTTTGTCTTGGCAACATTCCCCACTGGCTGTAGACCTTTGAAACCTACAAATTATCTGCTTCCATCAAACAAAGGAAGGACATATATTAGATAAACCTTTGTATTACTGTAAGGAGAATTTGGGAGGGAAAAAGTACCATGGATTCCCAACAGATCTGAAAACCTGCAGGGCATATGCCATTAGATTTCAAAGTCTAAGAGTCATCCTTAAAGAGATGCTTACTTGTCTCAGAGCTTCATGGTGGCCCATCCTTTCCACAGGCTAGCCAAATGCCCAAAATTTCAAGCATCTTGGTGGCAACTGAGCTCCAGACCCCACTCTCCAAGTACAAAGGGATGATGACCACACTTTTTCCAATCTCTGGAGGGCCCTCTCAACCTGCTTAGTACAGTGAGGTGTTGTCAACATTATGCCAAATCTCTAGCATATAGGTCCAATCCCCTCAAAACAGTGGCATGGTGACCTGACTCTCCCTAATCTATGGGGACTAGATCTAACCCCCTGAGAGCATTGGGGTGGTGACCTAACCCTCCCCAATCCATGAGGAACAGGTCCACCACCTCAGAGCATTGGGGTGGTGACCTAACTTTCCTTAACCTATGAGGAAGAGGCCCACACCCCTCAGAGAAGTTAGGTGGCAACTTAACTCTCCTCAAGCACCAGGGAATGTGCTCCACCCTCTCTGTACTCTGGGGTGGCCAAACACTCCTTAAACAATAGGATGGAACATCCATTCTATTCAAATGCTGGGGCCAACTCACCATCTCCAAACACATGGGTAGGACTGCCTTTCTTGGCCCAAGGATATGTCTTAATTACAGACTTCAGCTTCCATGGTTTTCCTCTTGAAGCTGTTTACACTTCCATCTCTCCCCTCCCTGTCCCTTTTAGTACAGCATACAATAGTTTCATTCATACAGATCTCACAAAAATCTTGTTGGTTTAGCATGCAGGAAACAGGGGTCCAAGCTATCAGACAGTAAGACTTTCCACAAGTCCTTCCTGGATAATTGCATTTCCAATCTTGTCTTACAAGTTCCAAGTCTAGTTAAACCTTCACGTGGGCTACTCTGCAATTTTACAATAAAGATCACCTTTCCTCTAGTTTCCAATAATAGCATCATTTTCTTCTAAGGCCTCAATGGAAATAACTTTAGGATCCATATTCTTGCCAGCAGTCTCTTCAAAGCAATTTAGGCCTTTCCTATCAAGCATCTTACAATTCCTGAAAAAAAAAATTTTATGCTGTTTGGGGTTTGCAAAATTCAAACTACCACAGGTGTTACATGAGAGTCTTGTATTTTGTACATGCTTGTCCTGTAAACCCACAACTTCTCAAATAAAGAAAAAAAAATTTAGGAAATCTGTATTTTATAGTAATTTATCTGATTCATATCTACTTTCCTAAAAGAGTTATAATGATAATTTATGGTGAAAATATTGGGCTGTTTAAGTTTATTATATCAATTCCCATCACAAAAATACACAGAATGATGTAGATGGTCATACTTATTAACTTCCTTCTTCCAGGATCACACATACCTGGATGTTCATTAGAAATGTATGTAGGTACCTCATTTGTCATGTGAAACATTACCTACTCAATTCTGAATTCATCCCTGGTCAACGCTATTTGTTATGCTGCAAAACTTTAATTTTGATGAGGCCCAACCTACCTCTTTTTCTTCAACGAAAACTAGCCATAGCTGATAAGGGAAGCAAAAACCTGTACTTCATTAACTTAGTTACCATTATGAGCAGATTTGCTGCTCCTTCTCCCAGAGAGAAAATGAAGCACAGTGGTAAAAGCTGGAACTTCAAAGTCAGAGAGCCTAGATACCACATCTAACTAGCCACAATCATCAACTCAGATGAGGATGGTATATAATTCTCTGAAATCCTAATAATGAGAGCAACTACTACAAGCACATGTGGAACACCTACTATGTGCTTTCTTTGGATTAAAGTGGGAACTTTAGGTGGTGTATTAGTCAGGCAAAGAGGTGCTGATGAAAAATAACAGAAATCTGTTGTATTTTATAAAGGGCATTTATTTGGGAATGGGGGCTCATTGTCCAACTGATGTGGCCCAATCAAAGCCTTAAACATAATTTAATCAAGTAAGAGTGAATCCCCTGAATCCAATACAATCTAATATAACTGGAGGAACAGACCAATTTACAAACATAATCCAGTGTTTATTTTGGAATTCATAAATAATACCAAACTGCTACAGGCAGTTTATGTCCAAGGTCTCACAGCTAGAGTATTATAAAGATTAATTACTGATTCCAGAATTTAAACTCACCCTCTGTAATGTACCCAGCACATCACATCCCCTCTATGTGACAGTGTATTCTATTAACTGGGGCTATAATATATGAACTAGAACCAATAAGAGGATTAGAAAAAACAGCTGCAAGCACACTTATCCTTGTGGTGGACCCAATTCAGATGATGGCTCATTTTACATGAAAAATGTCAGAACAGGGGCCAGCTGTAGCCCAGTTGGTAGGGCACCAGTTTACCACATGGGAGGCCCTGGGTTCGGTCCCTGGGGCCTCCTCAAATGGGCAGACCACCTCAAGAAGGCACACCAACGTGGGTGGGGTATGCTGCCATGGGCAAAAAGGCAAGCCCCCATGGGAAAAAGCAAGCCCCCATGGGCAAAGGCAAGCCCCCATGAGCAAGGATGAGCCCCAATGAGCAGGTGGGCCACCGCGCCAGTGAGCTGACTTGGCGGGTTGCCCCAGCAGGGGGAGACAAGCAGACACAGAAGAACGCAAAGAAAAATGAACACAGCAAGAACAAGCAGAAGGGGGGGATGTATAATAATA
>PVKH010023821.1:0-13765 GCA_004027955.1 Chaetophractus vellerosus
CCGCATATGGCCTGGCAGGCTCGACATGATCTGACCACCCCACTACCGCTGTGACCTAACTTCCGACTGTTTTCCTCCCCTTTGCTCACTTTGCGGGAGCCACACTGTCTTTCCTGCAAGTATTGCTTGAACATGGCGAAGCAAGCATGGCTTTGTTTTAGAGCTTCTGCATTTCCTATTCAAGTAACTGGCCTTTACTTCCTTCCAGTCTGCTCAGATGTCACCTAACTACAGAGGCCTCCCCAACTAATTGTCATAAATTAACACCCCCAGCCCCGTACACTCTGTATCCCTTTACCCAGTTTTCCTTCGTGGAACATATCACCACCTGGCATTGTATATGTATCTAGTTATTTTTTATCTGTCTTACTAGAAACTAAGCTTCACAAGGGTAAGGACCATTAGTGCGCTTTCTGATTGTCTTAAAATACCTTGAAAGTTGCTCTTGAAGAAGGCATCCTATAAAGTTGTGCTTTATGTTAGGAAAAGCAAACATTCAAAGATTTAAGATTGTAAGTGAAATAGCAAGCTAGTGCTAATTGATACTGTGGAAGGAATGATTGTTGTGGGACAACTCTCCACAGCTGAATTCACCTAGAGCATTTTAGATGTGGTTAGATTTACAAAAATGCTTCCCACATACTCCAGTTTCCAGGACTACAGCTATTGTATAAAATGGTGTAAACCGATTGTACATTTTAAGGGCGTCCTAGTATGTCGTTGTACTATACTCTTAAATCGGACAAGCTTCAGCTGAAATAAATGTATTTATGTGAAGGCAGCAATTATGCTATTATCATTAATAATTCAAAAGAGTTTTCAATTAAGTATTATCAACATTGTTGCCTCGGGCTGTGATCTGACTGCTTGGGCTCATAGGAAGAGCTCATAGAATTATTTTTCTCAATGAGGACAAAATTAAACTCCAGATCACCATAACTCAACAATCCCAACTCTTTAATCAACATATGTTCTCTTTGAGCATTTCTCTTAGGAGGCGGAGGTATATGATTGTAAAACACATCCAGGATTTTAATTTTTTAAGTATCGTTTCCCATGTTTTCCTGGGAACTGTGTACATTTGACCTACTATTCTAATAAGATCATCATCTGCAATTCAGTACATTAAAAATTCCCAGTTCAAAAACATGACCTTGCACTACTTGAAAATTCTTAATCATCAAAGAAAGATTAAATTATGTTCATTACATGGGAAAATGGACTAATTAATGCCTTTGCTAAAGATCCCAGTGATTACTACAGAAAGGCGTCCTTTTATTGGGTGGGAGATTTAATTGGATGATCCCTACTGTCCCTTCTAACTCAAAGACTCTGATTTTCTTTTTTCAATCATAAATGATTTTCTGGTTAACCTTTAATGAGTCAGAAACTCAGTTTATCAAAACACCTCATTCAATCTAGGATCTCACTAATAACATGTTTTGTATGTTGGCATGTACTTTTGGTCAGAAGGCGCTTTAAAAATTTAATGATTGTAGACATTCAAATGAGCCTTTTTAATTTCCTAGAGCAACAGTTCATATCTTTGCACTACAAGCAAACAAGATTATTTCCTTAGGCTCCCAGCCTGGTTGAGGGGTCTGTTGTTACTTGGCATGCTTCCTTTATTGTGTGTACGTGCATGCATGTGTGTGTAATACAATAAAGGTGGTATTAGTCTTGAAGGTTGTCTCTACATGTATCTTTTAATATAATTTTATTTATTTTGCTGTGGAAATGTATTTCCATCCAGCATACTTTCAGGTAGCCCAGGGTCACTCTCAATACTTCAGATTCACCCCTAGTTTTTCTAAAAGGCACTTTCCCATCTCATGCACTCATTATTAAAATCGCATGATCTTCCAGACATCCGTGACTCAGTAGTGGTATTTGAGTAATAAATCAATGAGCAAATATTGATGCAACACACATGCCACATGAGCACGACACCATCTGGTGTTCGGCACATGATTTATATGGGGAGACAGAGAGCATCTCTGCCACGAAAGGGGTCGGAACTTAATAGGATTCTATGAAGGAAAAGCAGAAAATTTTACCAAAATTCTTAAGCCACTTTTCGCAATTTTCACAGCTGCGAGCTTGTCCTTTCATCGTCCGCTCCTTCCTTCCTTTCATTCATTGAGTCTTTGTGGAGTGCCCTTCTACATGCCAGGGCTGGAAGACATGAGGAAGGGGCCATAGTCCTGGTCCTCCAGGAGCTGATAGGGCTGGGATTAGTAAGAGGAAATGACTACCTTCAGCCATCCAGGAGTGAGTGGTGGAATTATGTAGACTATGGATAAGATGTCTGGGAGTTCTAATCCCTGGCGAACGTACCACCGGGGCTCCTCATCACGAGTAACTGCTGGGTTTGCCTGTGGCTCATGAGTTTGTGGGGATGTTTTTGTGCATGGAGGGCAGTGTAGGGAAGAGAGACTCATGTTTGGTTTGGGAATTCTGTGTATTTTCAATTCCGTTTTTGGCCAGTAACTCTTCTTGTAGATAGTGTGATGCACTTAAAAAGACTATCTCTGTTGGGGTTGGAGTCCATAATTCTGGCTTTAAGTTTGACTTTGCAGCTCAGCAATTGTGTGAAATGAGGCAAGTTATGTCAAGTCCATGAGCCTCCACTTATACATCTGTAGGAAAAGACAGTAAGAAATCCTTACCTATCCACATCACATATTATTTGCAGGTGCAAATGAAAGAAGGTATATAAAATGAAAGCATTTTGAAAATTTTAAGTAATCTGCAGATATGAGTTTTTATTATTTTTGGGTTGTAGTGTAAGATTGGTCCTTATTGACCCACCCCTCCCCTCGGTGGTTTTCAGGTTTTGAAGATAATTGCCATTTTGTACAAGGGATGTGGTATATCTGTGGGCTTTGACAGTAAATAGTGTGAGGTGAAAGGTAAGGCCCTGTCTCTGTCCTTTGAGATTGATCATTAATAAAGACAAGTGAATGGGATGACTGTTAATTCCAGGTCACTAAATTACATGTACAAATCAAGCTTTGGACTTCACTTTTACAATTTAAAAGAATTGTGTAAGAGCAGACACATACATGTTTTCTTTTTGTTTCGCTGAGTACAATTTTCAAGCTCTCCAGAGGCAATGTTGATGCTCTAATGTGCCTCCATATATCCATTCAAACATCACTTGAATGTAAGCTCCATGAAGCTGGCATTTTGTTTTGTTCTCTGCTGCAACACTGGCACCTGGACAAAGACCTGACAGAAAATAGATGCTCAATGAATTTTGATTAGATTAATGAATCTATTGAGTACCTGTTGTGTTTTAGGCACTTTGCAAGTCATTTGGAAATAGTGCGAAAAGTAAATTCAAAGTCCATGTTAAGGTTTATCTAGCAAGGTAAAGAAATATAAAGAGAAAACGACATGTTGTATAACAAGAGCCTCAACAGAGGAGTGTCTAGGGGAGGTGGGGAGGATGGCTGGGGCAGTGATAATCACATTCCTACAATGTGCCTGTCCTCAAGAGTGGGGGCCTGTGGGGACAGGCAGCCCCCTGTACAGGCAAGAGAGGGCCACTGCCTGTAGAGAATTTAAAAACAATAAGAAAACCAACTAAAAGTCAGCCCCTTGTTCTATGATCACTACGCAGCGATAAAGTCCACCTCTCGGGGGCTGCTTCCAAGTCCGTCCGGCCCCCCGCCCCCATCCTCGGTTGGTCTCTGCTTTCTCTGGGTGGAGTTGGAACCTTTGAGATAATTGAGCTTCAAAGACAGTCTCCTTGAACGTGGAGCCTCCTGGTCCGTAATGATCCTTTTACTCATGTGTTCTTTAGAAAAACAAAAAAGCCTTAACTCTCAATGCTCAAATAACCCCAGACAACCCCAGCAAAAAAAGGAAATATGCTTTTGATAACTCTGAGGTTAAGAAAGGCTTTTCTCATTCTTTCAAAGCAAAGTAATCTTTTCTAAGATCTTAACAAATGATACTTTCTTGGGGCAACGTCATGTCTGTTATTTTATTCCACTGTTTTCCTTCTGTGTGTCCTATTTTGATCTGCCCACGGGGATATGGTATATGTTTTATTTTCTTTTTCCCAGATTAAAAAAAAAAAATCCTCTCTCGTGCAGCTAGCTGTCCCCCCAAAGTTGTAACTCAGTAACCACCATTCTCTGCTAAACTCTACCCCAATGTTTTGCCATAGTTTGGATGCTGCCCGTGTTACAGAGTGAGGGTCTACTATTTCACCATGTTTTAAAGATGGATGGCATGACAGGACCATAAAACTCCTGGAAGAAAATGTAGGGAAACGTCGTCAAGACCTTGCAGTAGGTGGTGGTTTCTTGGACCTTACACCCAAAGCATGGGCAACAAAAGAAAAAAATAGATGAATGGGACCTCCTCAAAACTGAACACTTTTGGACCTCACAGGACTTTGTCAAAAGGGTGAAAAGGCAGCCAACTCAATGGGAAAAAATATTTGGAAATCACATATCTGATAAAGGTTTAATATCCAGGATATATAAAGAGACGTTACAACTCAACAATAAAAAGACAAACGACCCAATTAAAAAATGGGCAAAACACTTGAATAGATATTTCCCCAAAGAAGAAATACAAATGGCAAAAAAACACACGAAGAAATGCTCAACATCTCTCATGATTAAGGAAATGCAAATCAAAACTACAATGAGATATCATTTCACACCTATCAGAATGGCCACTATTAAAAAGACAGAGAACTACAAGTGTTGGATTGGATGTGGAGAGATAGGAACACTTATTCACTGTTGGTGGGAATGCAGAATGGTACAGCCACTGTGGAGGACTGTTTGGAAGTTCCTAAAGAAAGCGAATATAGACTTGCCACGTGACCCGGCAATACCACTACTGGCTATATACTCAGAAGACTGAGAGCAGTGACACAAACAGACATCTGCACACCGATGTTTATAGCAACATTATTCACGATTGCCAAAAGTTGGAAACAACCCAGGTGTCCATCAACAGATGAATGGATAAACAAACTGGTCTATTCAAACAATGGAATATTATGTAGCTGTAAGAAGAAATGAAGTTGTAAAGCATATGAACCTGGAGGACATTATGTTGAGCAAAGCAAGCCAGACACAAAAGGACAAATAATATATGAGTGAGTTACTATGAACCAAATATACTGTCTAACAGTCTAACATATTGTTTGATTAAAAAAAATTTTATATGTATCTAGTACATTTAATTGAGAAATGCATATATTCACGTGTTTACTTTTTAGTTTTTAATTGTTTATATTTTCAATTAAATGTACAAAATAAAGTAAAAAAAAAAAGATGTATGGCGTGAGGTGGGAAATTTGTCTCACTAATTAAAACACACAAGCAAAAAATCAACTTAAAGTTCTGATTTCCCAAGGATGGACTTTCATTCCTTGAGGCAATCACTTATGAAATGGTTCCTGGCGTTCTGTGGATAGCCTTACCTACCAAAGAAGCTTATGTACCTGGCGGGATCGACACCATTGATTTCTGTAGAGTAAACCGTAACAGCCTATTAACATTCCCTTAGGTTGAGTATAGAACTAACAGAACATCTGTGAGGCCGGAGATTGAGGTAGATTTGAGAATGTGGAATTTAGAAAAGGATGCAATGGGAAACATTTAGAAAGGCCAGTATGTAAAGGAAAGAAGGTAACAAAGGACGAAACACTGCCGTGTGGAACTTTCTAGTCAGTGAATTTAATTGACAGCTAATTTAACTTACTCTTCACCAACGCTAGCTGACTTGAACATGCACACACCTTTTGAGATTAATTTTCTCTTAAGTTTTCAAGAATTTAACTCAATTAATTTAATTAGTAAACTCAGGAAAATGGAACATTCTAGTCTCATTTAATGTTTTCTTATTGGGTAAGACCCTCTGAGGACAGAAATGCCAGTTGAGACACAACAGCTGTGGAGTGGCTGTATCCTGTGGCAATTCCTACCAAACAGCAGCTTGGGGTTGCCCTGGACACTGAGACATGGCAGGGCTCAGGAAATCACACAGTAAATAAAATGAGATTTTTCTACTGCTTTAGCTCTTGTGTAGAGCCCATATCAGAGCCTCAACTGACCTTGAAATGACGGTGACAGTGGAATAGTTTGGGAACTTTTCTCAATAAAAACTGGGAGGGTATGCTAGGAAAAGTGGTTTCCAATGTGAGGATTTAGTTCTGTTAAGGTTGAATTTGGGAGGCAGATGTGGCTCAAGCGTTTGGGCTCCTGCCTACCACATGGAAGGTCCATAGTTTGATTCCCAGTGCCTCCTAAAGAAGACAGTGAGCTGGTGCAATGGGCAGGTGTGGCAAGCTAATACAAGATGACGCAACAAGAGACACAAGAAGAAAAACATAATGAGAGACACAACAAAGCAGGGAGTAGCGGTTCCCCAGTGTCTCCTAAAGAGCATGAGTAGGATGGCAAGCTGGTGCAACAGGCAGGCATGGTGCGCTGACGTGACAAGATGATGCAACAAAAGACACAAGAGGAAAAACATAGCGAGAGACACAACAAAGCAGGGAGCTGAGGTGGCCTAAGCGAATAGGTGCCTCTCTCCCACATCGGAGGTCTCTGGTTTGGTTCCTGGTGCCTCTTAAAGAAACAAAGAAGATGAACAGATACAGCAAGTGTAAAACAACAAGGGGGTGGGGAGAGATAAAAAAATCAAATTTAACACATTTTTATTAAGGTTAACTATGTGCCAAATATTGTGCTAGGCATTGAGAGTAAAATAGAAATGCCACCTTTGAGTGGCAACCTTGGAGGAACTGGACCCTGAAGGCTCTGCAGTCTGTTAGAAGCTTTAACAGCCTCTCCCCACTTCCTGAATGGGTGAAGGAAATTTAAAGTAAATCTTACTTAACTATTAATTCAGTTGTAGATTAGCCATTGTCTTGATGGAAATTGGGGGAGAAAGTGTACTTCTTATGAATTTGATAAGAAAGGAGTTGCCAGACAAGGAAGAGGAGAAAACGGTGTCCAGGAAACTGAGGGAAGAGATAATTTTCAGAAGGAAAGGGTGGGTGAGCAATATCACTTGCTCCAGGGTAGCCAAGTAAGATAAACTCACAAAACCGAGCTGGCTTGCAGGGGGTTGATGAGGGAAGCTAAGACGACACTCCTTAAAGAAGATTCTTTTGGGAAAGAAGGAATGTGCCTGTGAGAGAGGAAAGGCAGGGTAAAATAGGGGTCAGACGCCATCCATTTCTATTTGTGTCATCTTGTACAACTTATTTAATCATTCTGGGCCTCAATGTCCTTGTCTGTAAAATAGGGATGATACTAGCAGCTAAAGTTAAGAGAATCAAAGGAGTTAACATCATTATACTAAGTGGATATCTTATTAGATCAATATCTTAAGGGAGATACAGTAAAAAGTGTCATGAGAATTTAGGAGAGCAGTTACTTCCACTTTATGGGCTAAATAGGTTCCTTTTTTACAGTGATGCTGCCTCTTCTTTACTACTTGGTGTGAGTCATTGCTGTTCTGAGGCTGGGTGCATGAGTGGCCCATGCAGGGCTGCTGGGGTGGCTGTCACAGGATTCAGAAGATAACTGATAGCTGTGCCCAGAGAATGGAAAAGCATTTTTCTTTCGGAGCTTAGAAGTATGCATCAGAAGAGTAGTGGGTTTGTTGTATTATTTTCCAGCTCCTTTTTAAACTTAAGTTACTAGAGAATCTCTGCTCTGTCTCCCATTATGTTTGGCTGCAGAAATGATCTTTACTGCATAGTTCATTTTTTCCCTTGTATTATAAAGAACAATGATAATTGGAAACAGGGAAGCTTCTAGATGGGTGAAGAGGAGTTAACTGCAGAACTTCTGTTCATGAACCAGCTGGGAGTGGGGTGGCCTAACACCCCCACCCACCCCCGTGCCTTCACTTCCTGGTGGTCTCCAGTTTTTCTGTTTTTCTCCCACTGCTTTTCTTGCTAAGGGATGACATAATAAGAAGAACAAAAAGCTGATGCTGTGTCTTGTGGTTGGTTGTCTTTACTAAACTTTAAAAGATGTGGCTGGTTTTAAACCGGTTAGGGGCAAAAACTACAAGTACATTTATCCTGCCAATCTCCAAAAGAGAGGAGTGTCTTTGCCAGATCAAAGGTAGAACCCAGTTCTCCAGATAGTGTTGATGAACCAGTTTCTTGGGATAGGAACTTAGCTCACTTAGGAGAGGAAGGGAATGCCAGAGAGTGGTGTTATTTCACCATTTACTCTTGCACTTTCTAAGGTTCAGCGAGCAAATTCACTTAGACTTCTCCTAAGTGGTTAGATTTTGAATAAGTGAATGCAGAACTGTGAGCAAAGGAGGTTGGGACTGTCATTCCAGAGTAAAACAGAGGAATAGCAAGGTGGGGAGAATAGAAGAAGAAATTAAAAAACCCAGCTCTGTTCAGTAGCCGCGGTGTTCTGTGCTCGGGTCTTTCCTCAACCAGATGCCAGCCTTAAGGTCTTCATCTCCCCTCCTCACCCCCAGCCCCTGCTTCCGACAATTTGGAGGATGTGCCCCATGTTCTCCTGCTTCCCCCGGATATCTGAGGGTCTGCGGCCGCATCTTCAGGTCTCCTTCCTGGTTGTCTCTGCCCGTGGGCCACATCTCAACTCCTTTGAACTTCTGTTTTCCCCAGTTCCCTCAGATGGAGCATTAGATGCGTGAAAAATGACAATCTCCTGAATTAGGTGAAGGATGTTGGCATTACTGCTCTCAACAGCTGTGGAGTTTGGCCTCATCAGTCTTTGTCCCATTCTCCGAGGGAAGCCGGGGCTCCCTGTGCTGCAGGTTCACCCACCGCCTCGTGTGAGAACTGAGGATCTGCCTTGAGCATAGTTTGCTTGACCACCTAAACTTCAGGACGTTATTTAGATTTCTCGTGTGGAATTGGGCAGCAGTCTGCTGATCTGTTGCCCAGGTTTTAAACATTTTAATGTTAAAAGGTTAAATGCTATTTGCGCATTTAACAAGCTCTAGGTCTGGTCTGAACTTATCCTCAACCTAATCTCCCAGATCCGATTGGATATCTTCCCCCTCAAAAGGCCGATACCATAATGTTTTGGTAGGTGTTTAAATGTTGGCCTGAGAGCTAAATAGAAGTGACTTTTCCATAATTATCACTTGTGAGAAACAACCTGGGCCTGGTCAATAAACTCAGAATCAACAGATTCTGTGCTCTAAAGGCCGTGTGCTCTTTGAGGTATACACAACAATGCTCGCCCTAAATGTAAACATTTTTGGTGGATGGGGTTTTCAAAAGATTATGCCAACCTTTACTTCTGCAGAGGGTTTGCATCCTAATTCCTGAAATTTTATGAAAGAATGAGAAAAACAAAGCAAGACGGGAGAAGAGCCTGCTGGCGTTTCCAGGCAGTGCGAAGGCTGGGGAGAGTGGAGTTGGCAGATGCCCACTGGGTCAGATGCCCACGACAAGAGCGGGAGGCCAGGCTTTGCTCTCTCAATCTCTAGCAGATGGCCGCCAACTTCATTCACCTGCCTGGCTGCAGATTAGGGGAAAATAAATCTCAATAATCCAGCCACTTAGTGGTCGCTAAGTGTCAACATTTTCCATTTTCAAATGGACTCAGCTCTTGGCTGTTCCGGTAGGCTTTTCCGGGCCTTACTTCTCCTGTCTCCTCAAGCCTCCAACTGTTTTCGGTAACCTCCATCCACACTGGTTGTGGGCTTTTCTCCCCATCTAGAACTTTTCCACCTGCTTCTCTCTCCCATCCTGGTCCCTCTGTTCAGATGATTTTTTCCTTTAGGCCTTGGAAACTAGACCTCTATGGGAAGCAAATTTATGCTAAGGAGTTAACACATATTTTATCAAGAGGACATGGTCAAAAGTAGGGATTTGGGTTATCTTAACAGGCATGCTTGGAAGAGATTGTTTTGGGGGCACAGGACCTCTTGGTGCTCCTGAAGTCTTGTAGGTATTTACGTAGCGAACCAATTTTGTGACTGGTTATACATAAATACATTCCAGGTAATAATACTATTTAAAATAGTTTTTGGTCACTTAACCTTAGAGGTTTTCATAAAACATCAGGGCTGGCAAGGATCAACATTGGTCTCTTTCTAGAGATCTTTATGAGTTGATGTATGTATGATTTGCCATACCCTGGCATGAGGGAGGGTAAAAAGAAGGACTTGATGCTGTGGACTGATATTCCAGTTTTCACTAGCAAGAAAGTCTTGGCCCAATGACTTGCTAGGATGTATGAAATTCTGGCAACTGGCTATTATCTGAGATCTGTCAGCAATTTAATAGTTTGGTGATGTATTTGTGTTCTCAGGGTAATTGTTAATTTAGCTGGTATTCATTTAGGGGCTTCTAGTCCATGTGTTAAGTGTGAAAGTGTAGATCCTTCTAGACAGTTGTTGAATAGAAACAAATGTATTTGGAGAAATCCATCAGTCCAAATGGGCCATATAAGTAGGAACAAGATGTCTTGCAAAAAGTAGTGTTTTAAGATATAGCCTGTGTTACATAAGAATAAAGATAAAAGCAAAATGTTCTTTACAGTGATTTTTAAATTAATTTACCAATTTCTTACGTTTGTAATTCAGTTTTGGCAGAATACTTGGGTATCTCTGAGAATGTAAAGGAGGTAAAAATGTAACCTGGCCATTTATTTGCACCACAACCATGGAAATAAGCAGAAAGATATATAGTTTATATTTGGCAATGGATAATAAATTGAGAGATTTGAGAAAATTTAGATTGGAATCATTTAGACATTCTGGTAGTTATATGAAGAGTACTAGGTTGTGACATTTTTCAAGGAAATACATGAAATATTCTTTGATCAATTGCCAAAAGAAGAGGCTACCAGACTGTTCTTAATATTGTTTCTTTCTTCAAAAACTTAGTGTTTTTTTGTTTTGTTTTTCAGGAGACTAGATTTAGAACCTTGAAACACTTTAATCATCACAAAAATGTGTGTGAGAAACAGCTTAATTGAGATTGAGGCTCAATATTGGCTCTTTACCCAAGGCTATTTTACCTAGAGCCTGATTGTTGAATAGCAGGTGTGACCATTTACTGCAACAAGCAAGGAATAAATCTAGGTTTTATAAGAAAAAAGATAAATAAGAGTTATTGGAATTATTAGAAAATATTTCCTTTTTTTTTTTTTCCTTTTCCAGATAAAAATCACGAAGACTTTGTTCCCCTTCAAAAGCACTTTGTCTCCTCCCAGCTGGTCAGATTCTTCTTACATGGCATTGAGACCTTGAGTTTGTGTGGGTCAACAAATGGACCGCAACAAATGTTCAGCCATCTTATTGGTGTCGAGTCTAGCAAATTGGCAAATTATGTGACTACACCAAATGTGTAAACAAGTTTGCCTGAGCCAAGTATTCCAAATTAGGAAAGCAGCTGTTGGTTATATTCTTAAGATCAGAAATGCCTCTACTGATCTTCTAATCTGTTATTGCCCCAGGTTGGGAAATTTCAGCAGTAAGATTTATTGATTTAGGGCTCAGAGATACAAGTTGCCTCTTTGAACTTTTCATCTCCTAGAACTTCTTGTTAGCCAACCAGGCAAAGATATATAGACCCAACCAGGCAAAGACATATAGACATATTTATGCTTGCCAGTATAATTATTGAGTCATTTACCAGATTACTGGTGGGCTTAAAACAATTTTTTTTGCCCATTGATGCAAAGTACTCATCAGTAGGCCATGGTAATTTTCAGAAGAGGCTGCCTTCAACTGATAGAATCCATTCATATTTTTTATTTTTATTTTATGTTTGAAAAGATACTTAGATTACATAAATGTTACATAAAAATATAGGGGATTCCCATATGCCCTGCTCCCTCCCCCTCCCACACTTTCCCACATTAACAACATCCTTCATTAGGGTGGTACATTTGTTAAAATTGATGAACACATTCTGGAGCATTGCCACTAAGTCTGGATTATAGTTTACATTGTAGTTTACACACTTTCCCACACATTTTTGTAAGTTATGACAAGATATAAAATGGTCTGTATCTGTCACTGCAGTGTCATTCAGGACAATTCTAATGTCCTGAAAATGCTGCCAAATTACACCTATTTTTTTAAAAAGATACTTAGGTTACATAAATGTTACATAAAAATATAGGGGATTCCCATCTGCCCTGCTCCCCACACCTCCCACATTTTTCCACATTAACAACATCCTTCATTAGTGTGGTACATTCCTTGTAATTGTTCAACACATTTTTGGAGCATTGCCACTAAGCATGGATTATAGTTTACATTGTAGTTTACTTTCTCTCCCACCCAATTCTGTAGGTTATGGCAAGATATATAATGGCTTGTATCTCTTGTTGCAGTGTCATTCAGGGCAATTCCCAAGTCCCAAAACTGCCCCTGCATTACACCTGGTTTTCCTTCTCCCTGCCCTTAGAACCTCCAGTGGCCGTTGCTTCCACATCAATGATAGAATTTCTTCTATTGGTAGAATCACAGTAAGTCTACAGTAGAACACCAGTTAGTCTACTTTAGTCTACAGTTCATTCCCCAATCCTGGGGATTCTGGGATGGTGATGTCCACTCCATCTCTAATTGAGAGGGAGCTGCAATCCTTTAGGGCGGATGGATGGGGCTCTCTTCCTTGCAGTTGTAGACTCTCTTGGTTCCTTGGTATGGCAATTGTCCATCATCACCTCCTTATTAGTTGTCTTGGGTGAGTCCAAAGAACTGGAAAGTAGGTGTTGCAACTCTGTTGAGATTCGAGGCCCAGCTGGCACATGGACAGCCCAAGATTTAAGTGTCTTGGATGTGCACCTACCAACTCTAGTATTAATTATAGGTTCAAATAGAAGAACAGAAGAGCCATGTGTAGGGAAACCACAACTGAGTCCAACTCTGTCACCCTGGGGAGCATAAGTTCCAAAGTAGGGCCCACTGTAAGGCACCAAACTCCTGAGCTATCTGCCCTGACTATAGTGTCTGGATGTCTCCAGAGCCCTCAGAAGCCCTGCTCTTTGGGGTAGTATCTACTCTGGCAGTCAATGAGATCCTGCTGAGACATGCATAAGCATAATTTCTGGAATGACTGCCTGACTCACTTTGAAGTTTCTTAGCCATATAAACTCATTTATCTTTACCCTTTACCCCTTTTATTCAAGGTCTTTTTCCAGTTGCATTGCTAGTTGGTGTTTGGTAGTAATCCCTCAGTGCCAGGGAGGCTCATCCCTAGGGGTCATGTCCCATGCTGGGGGGAGGTAATGTATTTATGTACTGAGTTTGGCTTAGAGAGAGGCCACATTTGAGCAACAAGCAGGCTCCCAGGAGGCAACTCTTAGGCACCCTATAATACTAGGCTAAGTTTCCATTTCAAGAGTAAAGGTTCTTAAGCACAGTCATCAATATCAAGGGCCTGTCAATGGACCATCCTCCTTCACTTGTCATTGCCCCTGTACTCAAGGGATTCTTGCTGTGCCATTAGAGAAAGTGGCAGAGCTCCCCAGGATGGGAATTTGATATTCCTTTGGTTATTGTGTGACTCTCTACCCACTGTGACAATGCCCCATGAACGTTTGAACTCTTTCATATGCCTTATAGGTATGCCCAGGTGAGCTTCCTCCCATGTATCCCCCATCACTGACCGACTCCACACCAATGATCCTCCCCTGCCACAGTTGTAACCCTTCTGTGATCCAAAACATCTTCAAAAATGAAGCCAATAAAATAGCCAGATACAATTAATAAGAAAATGAAATAATGACAGTTTTAAAAATAAGAAATGAAAAACAAAATTTTT
>PVKH010023822.1:0-13769 GCA_004027955.1 Chaetophractus vellerosus
GGTTTTTTAACAAACAACTTTAAAATAATCTGCTAGTCTAAGTAAAATCTGGTTCAAATAGCTTTGGACAAGAGGGATATGAATGCAGTCCTCCAACTTTCATTTTAAGGCAATTTAAATGAAATTATCTTTGAACATTTCAAATTTTCTTTTAAAATGATTATCTACGGTTAAGTCTGTTAAAAATAATAAATTCAAGCATAATATAAGGAAACTTTCTTCCATCTCTCCAGTTTATCACCATTGATCATTTATTTATTTTGTGCTTTACACTGTTGTGAGTGCTATACCAAGAACAACAATGTAAGGAAAATGTGGTAAACAAAGTCTAGTTCCCAACTTTATTTTAAGGAAGGATAACTCTGCTGGTTAAGAATCTGACTTTCAATGTAAAGCTACTCTGACTCAACATAATGACGTGTCCCCCCGCCCCAAGGGATCTGTTGGGTGTTTACTAGTTCACATTCAACTGTTAAATACAAGAAGCTCTATTTCAATCTCCCCCATATGGCAATGGATTCCCTTTCTCAAAGAACCCCTAGAAGAGAGTCTTAATCAAGCTCTTCCTTCTCTGTCATTTACAAGGAACACTTACCCGAGTGAGAATGAGACTTTTGGAAACCTTGGAAGAATGAAGTAATCCCAATGTGATCTTCAATTTCTCAAACAGATCCCTCATTTCACCACGCCGCCGCCGCTCATTGGCAGTGTGTGTCCGGCGATAATAAGCAAAAGCTTCTGCTTCTTTCTGTAGTTTTTCACTCCAGTAATCAGGCTTCAGTTTTAGAGGAGTCGATGGAGCCTGTTCAAACAAAAGATGCCTCCTAAACATTTTTCACATCTACCCACCTTCTTTCTCCATCCCAAACAACACTCTTCTATTTCAGACACCCAATATCTTCTGTTTGGATAACCATGACAGCCTCTCTTACTACTAGTCTATCATTCCTCCATATCTAACTTCAACAATGCTGACAGTGTAAATTCTAATATATGCTAATGCAATCATATCACTTATTAGCTCAAATTTCAGTGGTTCTCAAAATGGAAGAATCTGGGGAACAGAGGATCTGGAAAAGCTTATTTGATATAATTTCATTATTATTTTTAAAACCTGTGTTCATGATACCAATTACATGAAAAAAAATCAAGAAAATCTCATAGGTATTAATAAAACACTTAAAACGTTAAAAAAAAATTACGACCCTTCATAATTTGGTGAAGGATCAAAAGCACCTTTCTCTCCGGCCATTCCTAACCGCGAGAAATTCTCAAAAAACACATCCTGCCCCATACATAGAAGCTATTACTCCCACCTGGCTTACTTATCCCTCCCACCCTAATACCCATAACACTTACTAACATTTGAAACACAAATTTTGCACTTTTTCAGGAAAGTCTCTAGCTTATTTATTTCCATTTTTAAAGTTATTTCTTTACAAGAAGTCATAGGTGCATATGGGTTTTAAAATATAAACACATCAAGAGCTTATAATAAAAAGCAACTGTGCCCCGTACCTGTACCCAAATCATCAGAAACTACCAATTTTTTATTCTTTTAGCTGCTTTTTCTGGTTTTCAAGTTCTATACCCTAAATCAAAAATAGTAATATAAAGCTTTTTTTAAAAAAAGATTTATCCGCTCCCCCCCCCCCCCCCCCCATGTTTTGTGCTCGCTGTCTGCTGTGTGTTCTTCTGTGCTTATCTTTAGGCAGCACCGGGAACCAATTCTGGGAACTTCCGGAGTGGGAGAGAGGCGCTCAATCTCTTGTACCACTTCAGCTCCCTGGTCTGCTGTGTCTCTTATTGTCTCTCCTCTGTGTCTCTTTTTGTTGCGCCAACATTCCATGCGGGCCAGCTCTCTGCTCAGGCCAGCTTGCCTTTCACCAGGAGGCCCCGGGAATTGAACCCCAGACCTCCTATATGGTAGACAGGAGCCCAATCACTTGAGCCACATCTGTTTCTCCCAGTAATATAAGCTTATTCTTTCAATTTTAGATGTTAACTGCTGACATTCTGCTATGTAGAAGAGGATTTAGTTCACTTAAACCACTTTTTACCACTCCCCACCTCATCTTCCTAATATAGTTAGTTAAATCAATTCTTATTCTGATTCCCTTTGCAATGTGAAGTAATAGAATACTTATATTCTATAATATATTTTCTCCTTTCATTAACTATAGACAGTACCTCTTGCAGTTCCACTTTGTAAGTAAAATGAGGCTATCAGCACCCTTATTCTCCCCTTTATTTATTCTTCCCTCTTCTACCCCCCAATTTATCATTGTATTTATAAACTTGTCAAAACTGAAATATTTTATTTACAGGTTATAAAAGCTTTTAAAAGATCATTAATATTAGCTATACTACTATGTCATTGTAAACACTACTCTTGCAAAGTGAATAATATTTCCTATCTTGTACAGTTTATTTCTTAGTTTTGTATTAGATGTATTAGATATTTCTAATTGTCTTTATTTCTTACTCTGTTTGCCTTTATCATAACCTTGTTAGTATCCCAAAACTCTTATGTAAATCATTACCTTTCTAAAGTTAAATCCATTGCACATTAATACGGCACATTAATATGGTATGGGGAAAAAAAGATGGCCCAAGATAGAAAATTTATTACGAAATTTAAACAGAGAAAAAGCTTATACTCTGCATGCATCAAAACAATGGATTAGTGTTATGAAGTGTTATGAATAACACATAAATAAAGTGTTATGAAGACTTGTATCTGGAAAATGTTTTAGGATAAATGAAAATATAAAATAAATATAGTGACAAGTGCAAAATGATTACAACCATGCAAAAGTGTATTATGATGCTCCCAAAACCAGATCAAAGCAAAACTAATCATCCTGTGGTTTTTGAAAAGACCTGAATGTTACCTCATCCACCTCCATCAATGTCCTATTTATCAGGAAAACAAGTGAAAAAGCCTCCCTCAATTAATGGTGGTGTGGGCATCACCATCCCAGAGGATTGGGAAACAAATTATGGACTAAATAAATTTACCAGTATTCTTAAAAACAAAGTGAAAAACATTTTAAACAACCAAACTCTCTTACACTGTTAGTGTTAATAAGGATGAAGAGAAAACTCTGCTTAATAATGCTGCCATTATATCATACACCTAATACATTAAGAGAATTAAAGAAGGTTTATAATTTCATGGCTTCTTGAAATGCTAGCCATCATTAGAGTAATCAACTTTTTAGGTTACTGAAAATCATGAGCAAAGAAAAGGAGGAAGAATGCCAGCCTTGTTTTACATCAAATCATTACATTACTGAATTAGTTTTCAAATAAGCATATCTATTTTCATAAACCCCTTATCCATTTTAACTCAACATTATTCTATCATCTGAGGGGATTAGAAGAATGGGGGGGGGGGGAAAGAACAGTAATAGTATGATTTCAAGGAACAGGGGGAACTGATTGTATTAATCCACTGGTAAAAATAATCCTTGAAAAAAATCAAACCTAATGTTGTTTTAACCTTAAGGACAAACGTTATCAATTTTATTAAATGAGTACTTATCCATTAAATATAAATACCTTTCGACTCCTTTCAGCAGCTTTCTCTTCTGCAGAGATATGGGTACGGCACCTAGATAAAACCAATAATTTACAATGTCTTATTGAAATTCAATATTTCAGTTATATTAAATCAAATCATCCCAAAATGTCTAAAATGTAACCAGCTTCTTTTCCTCAAATCTCCTATATGGCTGTTTTATTTAACAATATACATTTTATAGATTTTTTCCCCCCTCTGAGAAGTATCCACATAATCCCTGAAACTGCAAGTTACATTTTTCAATCATGAAATATTTCAGACATACAAAAATATAGAGGGAAATAAATATATAATGAACACCAAGGTATCTACCAGCTGGTTTAAGAAATAAAACATCTCAAAAAGAGATGAGATCCTATGTGTGGTCTACCCAATCATGGTGCCTTGCTTCCCTCACAAGCAAACATTTCCAAAGTCAGTTTACCATGCACATCTTTACACTTTTACATTAGGAATGTATGATATAACCCACAACAAAAATATTATTTTAGCATTTTAAAAATATATTATACTATATATAGCTTTCTGAACCGATTTGTTTCACTCAACATTGCATTTCAGATATGCTGATATATATAGCTCTAGTACAATCATTTTAACTATTATATAGTATTCTATTGTCTGAATTTAACAAAATCTCTTTGTTTTTTTTGGTTACATATCCCCCCCATTTCTGCTTGTTCTTGCTGTGTTCATTTTTGCGTTCTTCTGTGTCTGCTTTGTCTCCCCCCATTGCAGCGACGCGCCAAGTCAGCTCACCACGCAGGAGGCTTGCCCTGCCCGTGGCAGCTTTTTGCCCTGCCCACGGCGGCTCTGCCCTGCCCACGGCAGCTTGCCCTCTCAAGGCGGTCTACCTGCTCGGAGGGGCCCCGGGAACTGAACCTGGGGCCTTCCATGTGGTGAACCGGTGCCCTATCCACTGGGCTACAGCCAGCCCCCAAATCTATTTCTTTAGAATGTTAGCAGTTATTTAGGTTGTTTTCAAATTTTCACAATGACAATGGATTGTATACATACATGGGATCTTTTCTAGGCTATATACCTAGCAGTAGAATTGCTAGATGGAAGAAACGCGTGTGCATCTTCAACTTTAGTAGATGTCAAACTGCTTTCCAAAGTGGCTAAAATAATTTACACTCCCACCAGCATTGATAGTTCATATCCTATATTCCACAACACCTAGATATTTCGATTTTTGACAATCTTGTGGGTGTGAATTGGTAAAGTCATCGTGATTTACTTTGCATCTCCCTAATTATTTGTGAGCCTGGACATTTTTTTTTTTTTAAAGATTTATTTATTACATAACTCCCCTCCCCGCCGCTGCGGCGACGCGCCGAGACTGGTCACTGCGCAGACGTGGCTTTCCCTGCTTGTGGGCGGCTTCTGCTTCCATTCACGGTCGGCTCTCAGTTCGTGGGTGGCTGGCTGCACTCCATTTGCGGGCAACCTGCCCTGCCCGTGGCGGCTTTTGCCCTGTCCGTGGCAGCTTTTTGCCCTGCCCACGGCGGCTCTGGCCCGCCAATGGCGGCTTGCCATTCTCAAGGCGGTCTGCCCGTTAGGAGAGGTCCCCGGGAACCGAACCCGGGGCCTCCCATGTGGTATGCCGGTGCCCTATCCACTGGGCTATCCAGCCGGCCCCGAGCCTGGACATTTTTGCACATGTTTACTGGCCTTACAGGTTTCCTCTTCTGTGAGCTGTCCGTTGATATCCATTACATACTTTTCTACTAGATCTTTTTCTTATCGACTTATAAACAATTTAAAAAATATCCTTGATACTAATCCTCTGTCAGTTATCTGTAGTGCAAATGCTTTCCTTATAGTGTAAGTTTCTCTTTTTACTGTTTTCAGTCTGTTGATAGAAATTTTTTATTTTAACAACTGTGCCTTTGAAGTTTGTGCTCTTTATGTGTTGGTTATTCTTGGCCCTATATTATTCCAACCCATAAAAACATGGTATCTCTCTATTTACTGAATTCTTCTTCAATGCCATTCAAAAAAATTTTATAAAAGTCTTGTGCAGCTTTTGTTACATTTACAGATAAACAGTTTTTCTATTACTATTGTAAATGGTATTTATTATATTACATTTTTTGCTTTTTTGTCATTATTTAGGAATTCAATTTTAGTATACTGAACTTATATCCAGCAATGCTGTTGATCTTTTTAAGTCTAATTGGGTTTTTAAGGGACTTAAACTCTTACAGGCTTAACCAGTGGGCTACTGAAGTAGCCTGCAAATGGTCTAGAATGAAGAAAACTACTAGTCCTAGTACCCACTCCTTAGACTTTCTTACTATCAAATAGGGATGAACACTAAACTTTTTTCAATTCATTCCTATTTTATATGGCAGTTCACAAGGTAACAGAGAACAAAATGTCTGGCACAAAACAAAAGCTCTTATCTTTCTTCCCTTCTTTCTTACCCCAATCCCTAATCAATACAAGACTTACTAAAACAGAAAATGGAATAAATTGACCTGAGGAAGTCTTCATGCCCTCCATATTTTCATCTGGCTGGATGAAAAGAACAGAATGCCTTCCTCTTAAAAGATAAATGAACTAGTCTTTGTTGAGTAGTCCACTTGTGTCAGTTATTATGCTAGCTGTGTATATTATTTCATTTACCACTCAAATGGGGTAGGGTATTTTCCTCGTTTCAGAGGTAAAGAACCTGAGGTTCAGAAAGATTAAAGACTTGCCCAAGGTTAAAGACACTAGCAATGTTAGTAATGCAAAACTAGCATGTCAGCCTCCAAAAGCACGGTACGTGAATTCCAGCTTTGCTCAGCTAATAATCAGAAAAAAACTAGAGGAATAAAGGAACCAGGTCAGTTGCCCAATGTTCTTAAAGGAAACATTTAGTTTTGTTTGTGGACGGACACACACACACACACACACACACACACACACACACACCCCACCCCCCCACCCTCCCACTCCAAAGAGAAATAAGACTTACAGCTGTTTGGAAGACTGTATGTGGGCAGCTGTGGTCTTCATGTGGGCTACATTAATTTCCTCTGGGAGGTCTTCCACAGTCTCAATGTCTACCTGTTCCTCATCTTCCTCAGTGTATTCTACACAGTTACCCTGAAATAAATCATTACAACAGTAAATAATGTATTGGGAAGCAAGGACACCTCAACTTTTCAAGTAAATGCTCCTCTATCAAACTAATGCCAGACACTGATCTTATACAATGAGTAATGATAATCCTAAACTTGTTCATCATAAGAAGGAATTAAGTCAGAAAGACAACACATGATTAAACAACCAGGGACTATATTATAAGCTGTGGATATATATTAAACAGAGACCATTCAACTGAACAGAGTCCCCAAAGGGCTGCATTGATGTGTCAGTGCCCTTTCTAGTGTACAAAATTCAGGTACAGAAACATTAAGGCTCCATGCACCTTAAGATCAAATAGGGGGCCAGCTGTATAGCCCAGTGGATAGGGCACCGGTTTACCACATGGGAGGCCCTGGGTTTGGTCCCCGGGGCTTCTCTGGGCGGGCGGATCGCTTGAGAAGGCAAAAGCTGCTGTGGGCGGGGCAGAGCCGCCGTGGGCAGGGCAAAAGCCGCCATAGGCAGGGCAAAGCCACCACGGGCAGAGCAGAGCTGCCTGCGGGCAAGGCCACTGCTCACCGGTGAAGCTGACTTGGCACATCACCACAGTGGGTGGAGGAGGGGGTAGAAAAAGCAGAAAATAAAAAAATAAATCTTAAATAATAATAATAAAAAAAGATCAAATGGGGGGAGTGGATGTAGCTCAGTGGTTGAGCGCCTGCTTCCCATGTATGAGATCCTGGGTTAAATCCCCAGTACCTTCTAAAAAAAAACAAAACAAAACCACACGATCAGATAGGAATAAAATAAAACTTGGTCATAAGGGGCGTGCAGAAAGAAGAAGAAAACTTCAGTTCTGTTTTTAAGGATATTCACTCATATCTAACATCATACCAGACACCCACAAATTAACACACATTAAAATACTCAAGGCAGATACAATATAACCCAGAAAGACTTACAAATCTCTCAACCCCACACATTGAGAGCTTTTGAAGAATTTCAGATTTCAAAAGCAGCCCAGGCTTTCTGTACTTGATTATATAAAAAAATGAGTCAATCAGTAAGCATTTATTGAGCCTGTCACAGAAACTCGCTGTATATTTTATGACAGAATTATAATGATGTATGAGATATGCAGATAATTTTAAGTCCAGCTTTAAAAAGTAGCATTTACTCCACCAGAAACTAAACAGGGAATGTGTTTTCTATAATTGTACTGTACCGGAGAGAGACAACTCAAAATATGAAGAATGAAGCATCCCAATCATCTTATTAATGCTATGTTTAAACTTGTTGGAAAAATTACTTACCCCCAAATTATAGGCTCCACAAGGCTGACAGACACTAAATGCAAGCCATCAAGCTACAGAACTCTAGCTTCCCTGATTATGTTCCCCACCCCACTTTAGGCACTTTACTTCTATTCAGTCACCAAGACCTTTACCGACAACCCAAACAGCTACCACAATAAATTCTAAAGACTGTGTTCACTAAATTAACACAGAGTCCCAATAGAATCTAAAAGTAGAGTGTGAATGGTAATGTAGGTAGTAGAAGCTATACAATATTGAAGCTGGGGACTGCGTGCCTATTGCATGGCTTTAACTACAAGCTTTATAAATACCATTCAATAATCTTCAAAATAGAAGATTTAAATGAAAGAGGTTACCTACAACTTTCCTCACAGTATTCCAACATAATGCTAATCACAAGCACAAAGGTATCAAAAGCGTGGGACATGTACATAAATAAAATGTAGAATTTATATTTTAGAGATGATTTAATATGATGTCCTTGCTTTATTAAAAATAAAATAATATTGAATATTCCCTATCAGGATATTCAAGCAAAGCTACTCTGTATAATTAAGACACTACAGTTTTATTAAGTCAGTGCCACTAAATAGCAATAGTTTTCACTAGTTTTAAAGTTGGATTGTTTTTGGTCTGATGCCTACCCAGGTTGACTAACAATGGGAGACACTGCAAAAAGCACTAGAAGATTCCCAATATAACTTCTAAAATCAACGAATTGAGCAGGTTCTTCAACAACCCACAAAATATCTCTTTGGAAAGGATTAGGCTATATAGAGTGGGTATAAGGCAAATACATATACAATCGTCCAAATTCAGGGCTAGATCCTTATTTTGTAAATGAAAGGTACAGAAATAACCAGCACAGGAACATTAAAATACTTAAACAGTTTAGAGTTTTTATATAGTAATGTTTGTGCAATGTTTTATCTGAATAAGGCACACGATTCTGTGCAAACAGTTACACCAGAAGAGAGGGACACAATTTAGACTTAAAGGCACTGCAGAGGCAGCTGGCTATGGTCTCCCTATGTTTTACATCAGACCCTATAACTGTTTTTGTAAATAAAGTTTAATTGGAATACAGCCATGCTCATTCACTTACAGCTTGTCCGTGGCTTTCATGCTACAAAGGTAGTTGAATAGTTACAACAGTGACCCAAGTAGCCCACAAACTCTAAAACACTAACTCTCTGAGCCTTTATAGAAAAAGTTTGCCCAATACCTGCCCTGTATCACATACGAGCCTCAAGTTGTATAACACTAAACAGGAAGTCTAGGAAAACAGCTTCAGAAAAAAAAAACTAAAACAGTCATATTACAAAGGAAAAAGACTAGAGTTCAGAATATAAATTCTAGAGACTGAATATTTGATGTACAAGATAATTTAAAAGTTAAGGCATGATTGTATTCAATTACTAGATGGTATTTTCCAGTTTCTACCCATCTCCCAAATAAAAAATAAAAAAACCTCTCTCTAAATGCAGGTAGATAAGTTCTCCTCTAGTTCTAAGGTCACCCATTCCCTATTTCTTATGCATTCTGATGCATCTACCAGATAAACTATCACCTCACATAAAAAATGTCACAGAAACTGACTCAGATCAAATGGGAGTACTGGTTCCAATATTTCTATTTTTAAAACCAACCTGATAGGGATCCTCAATCACCTATCCCCAAAGGCTTAAGGCAATGTTCAATAATATCAGACAAGTCTCAAAGAATATAAGCTCAATAAATGTTGCCTGACTGACACAGCCTAAAAACTAAAAATAATTTAATCATCATCTAACCCTAGACATCCAATTTAATATATTAGTTCTTAGTTATCTTCTGGGAAAGCTACTGTCTCTAATAAATCATTTAAATCCTTGAAGGTTTCAGTCACAACAAAAACAGGCTCACCACCTTTTCTACATCATCAACCTCCTCACTCTGGTAGTCAGAAACAACATCCACAATCTCATCAACAGAATCATCGGTTTTCTCATTCTCATCTTCCTCATCCTCATCTTCCAAATCCAAAACAGTGAAATCAGCACTGCTTCTACCACCCTTCTTCTCTTGCTTTGCTGGTATCTGTTCTCCCGGTAGCAGTAAGTGACCCTGAAAACGTCCATCTTCTCTGCTGCCTTTTTTAGTTCTCCTAGGAACAATGGAGAAGGCTGTAGGATTAGAAATCCTACTCCAAGAATCACATTCAGTTTTTAAAACTCTGGCATTTTCAGTGGTTCCACTTTTCCCAAGTACATCAGGGATGTCTTGTTCTTGTTGATGCACATGTGAATTTTCCTGACATATCTTTGTTTCTTTAATTAACTGTTCCTCTGCCTCTTTCTTACATTCTTGTGATGTTCCAACACAATTCCGGGTCAAAGGGCCCTTCAGGTGTTTTTTCCATTTCTCCCGAATATTGTCCTTCTCCAGAGAGTCTCCACATCTCTTCTCCTTGGCCTCTGGCTGTGGATTAGACTGCTGCTCCACAACTTTGCTCTCTTCCTTAGAGATGACTGGAAATTCATTTGATGTTTCCTCTGGACAGTTTTCTCCTTTCTGCTGTTCCACTTTCACATCACCAAGTTTTTTAAGCTGTACATTACTTACACTCTGGACTGTCATATTACTGGCTTTTTCAGAAATGGCCTTAACTTCTAGAACAGTAAGTTTTTCTTTGGAATTGTTATGATTCCTAATGCCACACTCCTCATTAACATCTTTATAATCTTCACCTGTGTGTGACCCAGTGCCAAAAGAATGCTTAGTTGATGTAACAGTTGCAGTTGCAGGGCCTTCTTCCATAAGGGATTCTTCATCCAAATGATCAACCCTAACTTCCAAGGAATCATTCAGGATTTCTTCTGAGGCAGCAGCCGCTCTAGGGTTTTGCTTCATAATATTAGCCTCAGGAGCTACAGTATCTCCTTCTGACTGTACAGCCTTCTTAGTTTCCTGCTCTGGTAAAGAGCTTGTTTCATCTTTCTGGTCTACATTCTGAGATTCTCTCTTCATCTGAAGGGAAGCAACATGTTGAAGAATGGAGCTGGGAACGGGCTTTTGCCCTGGGAGCTGCAACAAGGCAAAACTGCCAGACTGGAGAGGAATAAGACTGGCTGTACCAACAGACTGCCCTCCTGAGCTACATGTAATTTTAGTTTCAGAGCCTGTTTTACTTGTAAAGCTTTGAGGTTCAGGAGGGGAAATCCTCAGGGTCAAAGTACCCGCCTGAGACATAAAACTAGGTCCAGAGGAAAGCAATGATGGTGCCTGAGTGATAACATTCACTGCCGTAGAAGACCCAACAGCCTGAATTACAGGGTTCACGACAGAGAAAGCAGAGGATGAAGCAGAAGTTGGTGGAGTCTCAGAAGGTTTGGAAGGAGCAGGTAACCGGATTCCCATCACAGATCCTGGTAAGAAAAAGAAAATTTTAAATTGCCACTGCCCATATCAAAACTTCCAAGGCAATCTTTTTTTTCTGACAAGCAACTCTAAGACCCAAAAACCAATCCCCCTATATTAACATACCACATAGCAGATGACCAACTGTTTCAACAAAAGAAAAGCCCACTAAAAAGATCACCAAGTTTATACCTGGGTTCCGAAACATGACAGGCTGTAAACTGGGCTGAGTATTAGAGCCTCGGAGTTGATGCAAAGGGAGGAGTTGGACAATCTGTCCATTAGGGTGTCTGAATAGGTTCATTCCACTTGGGCTCCTAACAGGCTGCAAGACCATCCGGTGTCCCTGAAGTTGCGTGTTTGGGATAGGTCTAAGAGAAGGAGAGCCCTGCTGCACTGGAATCAACAACAGTCGAGGTCCAGCACGTTTCATTGTGTTAGGAGAGACTTGTGGAGGAGCCACTGGAATCTGAGGGGCATTTTCTGAAAAACAGGAAAAGGAAACATAGTATCAGAATACCCCTTTAACACATGTAGGAAAAACCTATTAAGACATAGAATCTGACTATGCCACAAATTACTTCTAACTTGAATTATGAAGTTGGTGAAAGAAAGTCCTGTACCTTTATGATACACTATTTAATAGTCCTATGACTGAGAACAATTTCTTTTAAACCTAAGAAATTAACCAAACCTCTCAAAGCTTTATATTTAGAATGGTAAAAAAGAAAAAGTATCAGTTGTCAAGAGGTACATTTAAAGGGATAATGCTTTTAATCTAATAACATGGGCAGACCTCTAAATCTGAATTCTCAAAATTAAAGAGATCATTTATGACAAATTTTTCTGTGTCACTTTTTAAAATTATGGCTGGTAAAATTTATAGATCAATGACTTAGCTTCACAGCTTATACTCAGGTAAGATAAGGTCCAGGACTAAAAATCATGAGGTATAAAGCTTCTTTGCTTTTAAAATTCACCAATGAATAGGCAAAGCTTAAAGATTTGTGAAAACTATTTTTTCCCCCAGAAGAAAAAAATACACACACACACATACTGCCCCCCCTCCCCAAATGGAATGGAATTAAAGAGATATTAAAGAGATATCAAAGAAGCAGGGAAAGAAAGCCTGGTTAGAAAGAGGCAAAAGAGAGTTTTAAAACAAACACAAAAAAACAGAAATGTAATGCAGAACATATGAATTAAGAGAGTTTTCAAACAATTAATAGTACCTAAAGATGACCTTTAATATTTGGAAGAGATATTTAGAAATACTAAAGAAATGGAGGTAAAAAATAATATGAGCAAGCTACAGATAGACTTTTTTATGGCCATAAAGAGGTAAGAATGTTATTAAAAATGAAACAGGTTTAACATTACCATTCAAACTTGTGAACCCATTTAACATTACTAATAAAGCTTTTCGCTAGTTTGTTACTAAATGGAAAAATCAACAAACCAAGCAAAACAAAGATTTCAGCTTGTCTAGAAATGTGATTTTCTAGGAAACAGGCACTCTGACCACAAAACATATCCCATTTCTAAAAGAAAATCATCCTTCTAACATTTAGAGGACAAAGAAATTGTATGTAAAAGCCCCAGAACTATTCTTGCAAATGAACTAAAACACAAAGACCAAATTGTGTCTTAAAAGATAAGTGTTCATGAAAAAAAGGTTTTTAAACAAAAAACATTTTATTCATGTAAATTAAGAAACATGTTAAAGCATTCTTAATTTCGTTTAACTTTTCAAATTAAGTTGTAGAGAGTGATTCAAAAGCTAAATTACTCCAATCCAGTGAACAAAAGCAGTTTTAAAATATACACACTAAATATGTTGTGACGGTTTGTTGTGGGAGAGTGAAAGGAGGGGAGTCAAATGAAAAAAAAGATTATCTATGTGCCCAAGTTGGGATCCTCTTTGTGAACCGAAAACAAAATTATACACACTACCTTAGAAGTAGCAGTTATCTGAGTTAGCTAGTTAGCTCATTTATAAAAGAGCAGGTAAGAAAATTTGTTAACACTAGTATTTCCTAGAGTGGTATTCAGAAGATACTTTTAAGAGGTATATGAATACAGAATAACACTATACACATCATCTAAAAGTCAGTCCCCTTTAAATTTCAATCTTTTGATTATATACAGGAGAAAGTATCAGTCTGTGATATTACGTCTTTAATACTATTCCAGCATTTTCTAGTTTTCATTAACAGAAAAAGAACAAGCCACATGCTAAGAACACATAGTAATTAGCTAGAATTTATTAATATTGATATGTTTCCGGTGTATTTATTTATGGGGTTAGCCTCTGTTTTGGCAAGTAATATTGGTTTCCATTTAAAGTATTGTTGTTTCTTTTTGACTTAAACAAATGCTTCATTTAATAAAAA
>PVKH010023823.1:0-13777 GCA_004027955.1 Chaetophractus vellerosus
TCTTATGTGTCTGAGCAGATCATAACCTGGGCTGCTTTGTGGTGCCTGGGAGCTTCCCTGTGAGTTTCAGTTCTGAGAGTACGTGCAGGGCTTGAGTAAATCAAAAAGCAGAGCTTAAAAACTTAAACTTGAATAGATCTTTCAATTTCAGAAATATTGCTACATGTTAATATCTTTCTTCAAATGATTGCTCCTTAATAAACCGCATTTCACTGCTAGCATATTGTGATGCTAATAAACACTGGGTTTCTGTTTTTGAGATGAAAAGCCCAAATGAATGCCTGGCTGGGCTAATTTACCTTGTGTGTTAACATCACACATTTGGAGTGGAATTTACTCACCAGCCTGAATTGCCTAAGCCAAGGCACCTGGTGGCGGCACATGGCAGGAAGAGCTAGGCTATGCAGCTGGGAAGGTGTGCTCAGCTTTTGGGACCTGTCAATGGGATGAGGTGGGCATTGGTCCTCCCCTTCCAAGCTCCTGGGCGCAGATATCAGTAATCATAGCTGTCACCACCCCCTCCATCCCCACCGCACCCCAGCAGGATAAAGAATTTCAAAATCTGTCCCAACACAGCACAATAGCATCCCCTTCAACTTCCTGTGAAACCTGTTTGCCTACCAAATTTAGGGGACTTGTCTCATTACTGAATCAAGTAGTTTATAGTGTGTGCTTCATAGAATGGCAACAATTCCACTTAGACGCTACCTTTGCCTTCAGCTAGCCAGTGAGATTGAACAACATCCTCCCTAAGTAATTAAACAACAGCCTATTTGACACTTTGAGCCCTTTGTGCTTTTTCCTGAATGCCCTCCAAAGTGGCACAATAGAGGGATTCTTAACTTGGGGGTCCATGAACCCCCAAGCAGTCCATGCCCAGAACTTAAGGAGGATCTGTGATCTCGGATGTGAAAAATATTTTTATATTCACTAACTTCTAAGTGAAATTTAGCATTCCCTTCAGTATGAGTGTCAGCAACAAAACAGTATTAGCAGTAGTTGTGATTTTGTCATCAGTAGGAATCCCAGATTTCATCACATTACACTTGTTGTAGACATTTTGGAAGGTCACATGCTCACTGCTACTTTGAAATTACAACAGTTCTTAGGCCAGCTGCTGGTTCTTGTAATTTAATGGGTTATTATAGAGGTATGCATATTAACATATGGCAAATTTGTCCTTATAAATATTTTGATAGTTGTATTTTAATATAATTGGTTTTCTGTGCCATCCTATGTATGCTATTACATAGGATGGCATTTAGAAAATGATTCTGAGAAGAAGGTCTGTGAATAGAAAGAGCACCCCTTCAATGAGGAGGCTTGAATGACGGTCCTTGCTAAACCACTTTGGTCAAATCCCTGCATTTATTGCCTTTTTAAGGGAATATTTTTATTGAGATAAAATTCACATAGCATAAAGTTCACCATTTTAAAGTGTACACTTGAGTGGTTTTTAGTATATTGTATTGTGCAACCATCACCATTATCTAAATCTGTGACATTTTCATCACCCCAAAAAGAAACCCCATACCCAGTAAGTCACTCCCCATTCTCCTCCCCACCTCTTGCAACCACTAATCTCTGTCCCTATAGATGTCTGTTCTGGACATTTTATAAACATGGAGTCATACAATATGTGGTCCTTTGGTCTACAATATGAGGGCGGAGGGAGGCACCGTTCCCCACAGCCTTACCCTCCCTCCTCTCTCCAGGCCGCCAAGGGGATAAGGGGCAGGCATCTGGGGCATAGCAGTGAGAGGGCAGGTGAGGGTGGGGAAGCTGGCCTCAAGCAGGAACCGTGGTTGAGTCTCCGTCTATGAAGGGGGCCTTCCCTCCTTCTCCACTGTCAGGCCCCATATACTGGTCCTGGCTTCCTTCCCTAGGGAAAGTGTCCATTCTCTAACCGTCCTGCGTCCTTGCCTCTCACTTCTACAGCTGTTCTCACTCACCCTAAGCTCCAGGCAACATGCACTAAGTCAGGGCTTTCTTAATAAGGGGTCTGTGAGCTTGAATTGAAATTCAAAAAAACATTATTTTTGTGGGGGTGTGTTGGTGCAGGTTTGATATATTTATTAAATAATACACAGAATAGTGTGGACTTGGTAAGGAGTCCGTGGTTTTCACCTGACTGGCAAAAGGGTATGTGGAACAAAAAAGTTTAAGAAACCCTGCACTAAATTAAAAAGCAAGGAGAAGCCCATCCCCTATCTACCCAGCGGCCCCAGCTCCCTCCCTCCTTTCCCCCAACATTCCCAAATAAAGCCCATGTCCATGGGAAAAAAAACCATCACTAAGCACAATGTTTTCAAGATATCCATGTCATAGCATGTATCGGTACTTTGTTCCTTTGTACGGCTGAATAATATTCCCTTGTATGGATGTACCACGTTTTGTTTATCCATTCTGGTCAAGTCCCTATTAAGTTCTAATCTCCATGCTCAAAATGAAGGGATCGTAGTAGGTTGTGGCAAAAGATTCTTCCAGCTTTCAAACTCTGCTTTTGAACCTTTGTTTTAGCGCGTGATGTGTTGTTTTCATAAAGCTAGGCTTAGGCTCTGTTTCAGTACAAAGATTGTCCCGTCAAGTTCCTGAGCAGGTGTTTTGCAATTCCATCTGCTTATATCTACCAAAAAGAAAAGGAAAAACTAGTTTGAGAGCTTACCTAGTGTGCTAAATTGAATTGTGCACCCACATTTAGACATGTTCTTGGTCTTGATCTGCATTCCTGGGTGTGTGAAGCCATTTTTAAGTAGGATCTCTTGAAGATGTTATTTGCCAGCACCAGAATGTTACACACTTTGGGAAGAAAGCATCACCTTGCTGATGCCTCCCTTTTGGACTTCTCCTAGCCTCAAATCCATGAGCCAGTAAATTGCCATTGTTTAAACCAACCCACTGTATATTTGTCCTAGAAGCCTGGAAAAGTAAGACGCCAGTTTAAGCCATATGGGTAGATGATCAAAAATTGAACACTATCCTCCCTTCTCCAATTATGTTTCCAGTATCACAGCAACCAGCCAAGTTATCATGTGCTGGGCCATGCATAGGAGACTGAATTTTTCAAAGTACACTCTACAGAGAACTCCTTTTCAGAAAATCATGGTATTTTGTACGCCCTAAGGAACAAGTCAAGGTCTTATTCTAAGATTCTCCCTCTGCCATTTGCAATGCTTAATTAGAAAAAAAAATTCATCTGCCACTTTAAAATTTCAGCAGCTCAAAACAGCTTTCTTCCACAAGCCCGTTAAGGATCAGAAAGATAAAGGATGAAAGGGTTCATGGAGATAAGGGACTGGCAATAAATCCTCAAATTGTATAAATACAAAGCATTGCTAACAGAGTTCACCTGAGGTTCTGAAGCTACTTATTAGCTTATTGACTTTCACTATTGTCTTTATTAGATTATAAAATAGCACAGACTGACTACAGAGATAACACAAAGGTTTCTGCTGCAGTCTGACAAATGCAAATTTAATGAGAGATGAAATCATAAATTACTGATTGTATTACTTAATGTTATGATAGCCACCATTCCCTAAATGCATAAATAAAAAAGGAATCATCTGTGTTTTTCTCCTCCAGTCCATCTTTCTCTGACGGCAGCTAAGTCAGCCCCGTTCTGTTTTCCGCCTTTTCCTTTGTTACATAACCACGCCATCCTTTCTTTCATTTCCTTCCTAGCGCTCTCCCTCACTGCAGAGGTGCCTGCACCTCACACTCAAGACACCTCGTTACACCTCCTGGCACATGATGCAGCAGCATTTACTGTTCGCAGCCCAGGACATTCTTTGCTTGCAAATGCGTTAGATTCTTTTCCTTGGGAGATAAACCAGGAGACCTGAAAATGTATACCTAATCTGTCATAGCCCTGTCACCCAATTCAGTCCTTTCTAAACAAAATCCTTTTACTGAGAGGAAGACAATATCCCCGTTTCATAAATAATTTTTTCCCACCAACCTTAATCTGCTGTCTATGAATATTAATGAGTCTCATCGATTCATGTCTCCATTTTATGTCCAATATTAGACACCTTCCCAGAAAGCTAGCTGTCAAGGTTGCAAAGGAACCTATTTCACTTTCACATTAAATTAGCAAAATGAAAAGGAGCAACTTCTTTGGCTTGTAGGTTTTAAGAGATCCCGCTTAAGCCCGACTCTCTGATTTCCTTTATATTGTTTCTAAATTACAGGTGATCCTTGCAGGATGGGAAGGTAGGTTGGTTCTGTTCTGTCTGTTGATAGCTGGTGAGCTCTTAGAGAGCCTGAAAAGGAGTTTCTTCTACCAGTTGTGACCGCTTTGCTTGCGTTTTGGGGTGCCTTCCTTGTTGAGACTACGTCTGAGTTCCTGTGGGATTCTGCTTCCTTTGGCTATTCCTGCTTTCACATTTTTGCCCTTAGAAGCCACAGATTTAGCGGGGTTGGTTGCAGGGCTGCCATTGGTGTATAAGGGAACTTTGCGAAAGTTAGAAAAGTACCCTTCTCATGAGAAGGCTAATGAGAAAGGCATTCCCTCTGGAAGGACACATTAGAAACAGGAGCCCTCCCCTGGGTGGACATAGCTGTGTACCAGGATCCAGTTCAGTACCTGCTCTCCACTCCACTAGGTCCCCTGGTTAGTTTCTCTTATCAAATCTTTCACATGTCCCCTTTTTTTCTTGGATCCAGGGTGTTTCTGAGACACCAGAGGCATGTACTTTTAGCTTAGGTTCCTCTCAATTTCATTTCATTTTTTTTCATGCTTCTCTCTTTTTTATGACATTAATGTTAAACTCCTTGTTTATCTGCCAGTTTTTGCTGAAGCACCCCTAATTCAGCTTTACATCTTTGATCAACATGAATAGAACTTCAAATGACATCCTTGGGTTTTTTGTTTGTTCATTTGGTTGGTTGATTTTTAAATACATGCTTTCGCATGCTCAAAGAGTTGCTTGCCCAAAGCATTATTTTTGCTTAAATGGCAAACATATGGCCAGCTGCCAGAGGAGGCAGTGTTATTTGAAGGGGCCTGGGAAGCCCGCTCTAGCCCTAAATTCACCCCTTCTTGCTTGTCACTCAGGCCGGAAATTCCACCTTAAGTTCACATTCTTTTGGATTAAATAAATGCAGCCCAGTTGCAATGTAATACTTTTAGAAAGAATGAAGTAGATCATATTAGTCATTGGCACCATACTGAGATTTGGTTTTATAAAAACCTACTCCAATGGCAGCTATTCAAGAGAAGAAAAAGGGACCTGGGCATGGATGCACTGACTCCCTGATAGGCCTGGGTGGTCTGGAGCAGAAACCAGTTTGAGCATGCTGTGCATTTTGGAGGATCCCGCAGAGAACAAGAGGCATGGAAGGCAAACTTCCCATAGTTTTTTCTAGCACAGTCCCAGGGTAGAGCCAAAAGATCCAACCTGGTATCAACTGTTGAACTGTATTGCAGTTTCCCAAGGTGACTGAGACACCCTCCTAACCCCCATGGAGCAGCTGAGAACTTGGGGTCCTGCTTGGGCCTAGACCATCTCTGTTTTGATCTGTCCAGTGTGTACATTGAACTTCCTCACAGGCCCAGGGTTGGTGATGCTTGCAGGACGGTACATGCCTCCAAGGAATTTGTTTCTGACTTGAACATAGCTTTCTGTGGAAAGATCTTTGAGAGACAGATCATAGATACAAAGAATGTTGGAGAAAAAGAGCCCTTAAAAATCATCAGCGTCTAGCTTCTCAAAGTGGGCCATGCACACACTGAGGGGCACATAGGTATGCGTTCTGTGCAAATTAAGCCAGTGCCTCTTCCTGGAGTGTTGGCTGTTTATGGATTGGAACGAAGCAGACATGAATTGTAACAAGCACCATGAGAAAAGAATACTTGACCGCCAAAAATGGAGCTAAGGACCACAGAGCTCGTCTAGGCTCTGTATTTTTCAGACCTGATTGTGTATCAGAATCACCCACAGAACGTTAAACACAACTTGAAAACAATCCTGTTGCCAGGCCCCTCTCCAGATGGATCCAGGTATATCAGGACGTCTTCAGAGTGCCGCAGGTGATTCTAAGGTGCAGCCAGAATTGAGAAACCACCAGATTCCAGCCCAGCTGAGGCTCGGAGGGTGAAGTATCCTGCCCAAGCTCACACAGCTCATTTGTACATGATGTTTTTACCACTGTTCTATGATAGGCTTTTCAACAGGACCGGCCCCTCAAAAAACCTGAACAGTGATTCAGTGCTCTGTATTCAGCTACTGAACTGTGCCTTCAGCTGTTTTTTAGTTTATGGGACGAGTAAACACACACACACACACCTGGACAGGTAGTTCCAAGGCTCCCTCTGGCAGAAATGTTTAGCAGGGATTAAATGAGATTTTTCTCCAGATGAAAGCATGTTTGCCCCTTTATCTACGTCAAGAAGGAAGCTGTCATCTTCTGACTCTCCCCTATGTTGGAGGAAGGATTTACAATTCTATTTTACACCTTCTTCCCAAACCACAACACCCCCAGCCCTGTACCATGCCATTTCTCATCCCTCTCGGTCTTTATCTGGAATTGTAGACTCAGATTACTGAAAAGCATTTTGTCATAGTTTGACCACAACTCAGGTCCCTCTATTGAATAAATGAGTATGTCTGTTGGGGGGGTGGTGGGAAATAGGGGCTGCATACACACACCCCCCACATACATACACACATGCACCATCTCCCCATCCCCCACCTCCCATCAGGGAAAGTAAACCTGGCAGAAGCTGCAAGGTGTCCAGACCCCGAGAGTAAATTTCACACTAGGAGATTGTCCCACCACTGAGCCTGAATAAAGACCTCTGAGAGGAGCTGAAGCAGTTGCACACATGGGGTCCTAGGGGAAACGTGGGGAGGAGGGGATGGTGGCCAATCTGTTAGAGGAACGGAGAGTGCATTCCTTCTCTTGAGATTCAGCAGCCAGGCAAGGTACCCAGGGTTGACAAACCAGAGGGAGGATGGAAGCAGCGGGGCATTCAGAGTAAGTAGTGAAATTCTCATTATGTCGCCACTGGAATTAACATGCACACTTTCCTTTCTCCATGGGTTTCTCTCCGGCTCTGGCTGCTATAAAATATTCCCAGCCAAAGACGGAGCAAAGCCCTAGAGGAAAGAAGGTGATTCATGATCCCGGGACTTTGCATCATGGCTGTGTTCCTCCAACTCTGTTGCCAGTGGCCAGTGTCTGCAAAATAGTGGAAGCTTCCCCCAAACCCTGGAAATCATTAGCTTTCCGGTCCTAATGGCAAGGGCAGTCTGCTCAGATGGGGAGAGACCCAGCCTGGCCCATTTGACAAGGACCGCCACTTACCTGCTCTGCCTTCTTGAGGCCAGAACCTTGTTTGTGTCTGTTTTCTTCAGGTTCACTCCTCAACAACATCTGAAGATGGTCTTTCAACCCAGAACTTTATAAAAATGACAGTGGATTCATTGAAATTTAGAAAAGCCACATGATGGACTACACTAAAAACAGTTTGCTGAATCATTAACTGCAGGCCGTGCACATGCGTAAGTAAGTAATTGCACACAACAAACTACAAAGACTGCAGGGCAGGATCTTGGTGCAGTGGTTAGATCGGGCTTTCTGGCCAGGCAGACATGAGTTCTGCTCCCACTGCTGTGTGATCTTGGGCAAAGAACTTAACCTCTCTGAGACTTGTTTATTCCAACTAAAAAGTCATATTGAATTCTATTTCATAAACATGTCTTGAGGATTAAATGAAACGATGTAGGTAAAGGTCTTAGCACAGAGCTGTAGCACATAGTAGGTGTACAGTAATAATAATTATTGATTATTATTAATCCTTGCCTCCCCTCTGCTCCCACTCCAGGGAATAATAGAAACCTTAGCCAAGAGAGACTGAAAGGAATATTTCTGTCCAGATCCTTTTCCAACCCTTTAACACTTTCTTCTCCTTATTCTGCTTAGTTTACTTTATGCCACACGGGCCCCCATCCACAAAAGCCCAGCAGTCTGGTCATCTCTCTGGAACAGGGCCAGTATACTAATCAAGGAGACTTCTCAGTCTCTGTCTCTAGTTATTCAAATGTTACACTGTGAGTGTGTGTTGAGACTGCTGTCCAGATTTGCTTCCTGTTCAATTCAGGCAATGCTGGAAGGTGAGATGGTTGTTTCCATTTCTTCCAACATGTGTCTGGAGAAGTGACCTCAGAATTGTGTCTCTGGGCTATCCTTAGCAGCTAGAGAGACAGTTCACACAGATCAGAAGTTCTCAGGTGACCCCTGCATTGGAGACCACATCTTTGAGTGCTGTGTTGCAAAAGGAGAAAAATAAGGACAATGAAGTGAGATTATTTTTCAAAAAAGAGCTGTCCCTTATTCTGAGATGATGGCCTGCTTATGTTTTTAGTATTAAGATATGTTTTTTTTTTTCGTATGTGTGAAGCAATGGAGTAAGTAAATGGGGAGGGCTATTTTTCTATGCCTTGACTTGGAAAATAAAAGGTAACAAATCCATGCCAACCTTCTTCCCCTAATTTTTAGAAAAAATTTTATTTTACTGGCTTATGAAATTAAAAAACTAGAAACCACTTCTATGGACCACCCTGGCTGTTTGGGGAAAGAAAATAACTTCCAGATTAGGAGCTACCTGGGACATTTTCCCCCAGACTATAGACTCCAGAGCTTTCGCTGCATATGTTATTTCATGTCTCTTTATAGATGGCTAATATGGCATATGAGGGCATAAGGAACTTTATGAGCGTTTACAGGCTCTTTAGTAAACCAGTCAGGTACGGGTGAAGATCGATGCAAAGTCGAATGTGCTGCCCCCATCCACACTGGGGAACACAAGCCCTTCCTTTGTGTTGAATAGGTTTGAGGACATTTGCTCTTGGCGCTGATTAAGCATCCCCCCCCCAAAGATTATGTTAATAGTTTTACTTTTTAAATAAATAATGACATGTATTAAAATGTTTTTTGGGGGTTTGAAAAGACCACTTTTGGGGGGGGGAAGGGGGTATCCAATATTATTAAAGTACTCCTTTGACCATTATAACTTAGTAGGTCCCAAACTTCACTAGCCATGAGGTCACGTTTTCAATAATATATCCTGAATATGTGGCTTCGTGCCCAGTCCCCCTGTGTATGCCAAGGCCACCTTGGCAGCTATTTCTGGAACTCCCCAAGAAGGGCTGCGATGATTCCCCAAAGCTTTCCTGGGGGTTACCTGATGCTGCAGCCAACCACAGGCTTCAGACTGCTGCCTGCAGGCTGCCCCACAGCCGGGGTTGTCCACTTAGCTGGGCCCTCCTCTCCTGCATCCTCTCTTCCTCTTCCGTGCTTTGTGATGAATTTCTACGGCCTCCTCCTGGAATAACTACTGGTTCAAGTCCTTCCCCTCCTCCGAGATTCAGCTCAACCACATTTCCTCTAGGATTTTTAAGATCCTTACATTATAAATAGCTTCTCCTTCCCTTTCTCCTGTTGCATTTTGTATTCCCATAATCCAAGGTACACATGATGAACACCGACATGGTTCTTTATGTACCTATCTTCTTATCACTCCCCTCTACCATGTGAATCTCAGGATGCAAAGACTAGATCATATCCAGTTTTTATTTAACTCACAACAGCACTGGCCCAGTATATTGTGTCTAGTATAAGTCTGGTAAATGCTGAATAAAATGGAACTTCCTTAAATTCTCACTAAAGTGTAAATGACTGATTGCCCTACCTCTCCAGAATAAGAAAAAAAATTGTCTTCCCCTGATAAGAATTTTTGTACTAATCAGTCCATGGAGGGAAATCACACAGGATGTATATAGCCCACACACCATCCAGGTATGTAAAGCCTCAAAGAAGCATACAGATTTATGACAAGAGTCCCTACTTTGTCCCCCACCAGTGTCTCCAAATAACATTACTGGCAGATTTTGCACAATATTATCCTCATTTAGCCAGCCATCATTTTCCATTAAAAAAAAAAAAAAAAAAGAAAAACATGAGAAGAGTTAAGGGTGAGTAGGAAAAAAAATGCCTTAGAATTAAAATCTTAGCTTTTCTTTGAACATCCAGATGATTAAATGAGATCCAGACGAAAGCAGGCAATTTCCAAAAAATAAAACCCAGCCGGGGGTATCTGCATTCCCTCATGTTTCTACTGGTAACCCCGTGGTAAAGTAATGATTGATTTGGAGAGAATTATGGCTATTATAAACTGTAATCAGTGGTGGATGAGAATAATTACACAGGGAAAGGGGAAAAAAGCTGAAACATGGCTGAGCAGTGTTCTGATGGATGGGGAAGTCATTTCCTGGCCGTTAATGACTGATTTTTCAGCAGTCAGCACACAAGCTTTAATCCCAGAGGGGAGAAGAGACAGAAAATGGCCACATTATTAAGGATGCTACTGACTTAACCTCACCAATTTTAACCTGAACAGAGCTGGTGCCCATCTCCCTGTCCATCCTGGTTTGGTCCTGCTATTCAGATGTACCCTCCAGAGGTGGGTTAGGGCCTGGCCTTTATCTTATCAGAAAGAGCTGTGGTTGTAGAGAGCTGCCCTGTGTCGGGATGGTGAGATGTAGCATCATAGGCTGTTAGGACTGGATGGGCCATAGGAATCACCTAATCCAATATCCTCATTTTATTGACGAGCCCAAAGAGGTGAAGGGCTGTGTCCAAGTCACATAGCTAATGGGCTTTAGGCATTGGGGCAATGGCCCACACAGGCCCAGAAGGGAGACTGACCTTGTAAAAGAGGCATGTTCAGTATCTCTGCAGGAGACAATGTTGCTAAAGCCCATTCAAAGTTGGTATCCGTTTAGTTTTGGCCTTTCCAAGACAGCCTTTGAAGTCCAGTATTCTCTTTGCTTAAATTGTTGCTAGGTAAAGTTACAAGAGGTCAGACTGGGTATGGTTTGTGGAATGATCTGTTTTGGTTTACAGACCAGCCATGAGTCCCCTGAACTGTGACACAGAGAGAGAGAGAGAGAGAAAGAGAGAGAGAGAGAGAGAGAGAGAGAGAGAGAGAGAGAGAGAGAGAGAGAGAGAGAGAGAGAGAAACCCAATTTATCTTACCATTTGCAGCCATAAAACAGGATAACTGATGAAAGTAGATTAGAAGCCATAAAACTATGTAAAACAGGACAGCCAAGATTCAGGTGATGACAGGCGTTCCCCTTCAGGGCCCTTATGACTTTCAAGAGCCTTTCGGATACTTGTGTGAAGAGCTGGGTTTCCCTCCCACCTCCAATCCAGGGCCCCCAAAGGGAGAGAAGATGCACAACCGCGTTGGGCCTGTGACAGATGCCAGCAGCAAGCTCTCCTCCTCCCCAGCTTTGAAGGGCAAATCCGATCAAAAGGCAAGGAAGGATCATCTTTTGAGAAAATACAACTGCTTTTGAGGCTAAATTATGTCAAGATATAAGATCAGGAATGACCAGATGCTGTTTATCCAATCTTAATTAAATTTGGACTTCTTTGGGGGGAAAATACCTCAGTTCCAGGAAAAGTTGTTTTGACTCTAAGACTTTCTGGATTCTGTTTTATGAAAATAAACATTTAAATCAGGATTATACCAACTTTCCTCAATTTTCACTTTGAAGGTATTTTCCAGAGCAAACTCTCTTGAGCCAATCAATATATATTCTTGGTAATTTTCTTTTTAACACTGCCAAAGCAGCTCAAGGTTTTCTCCATTTTCATTTTTAGTTTCCTGAAATCATTTTCAACAGGATCATTCTTTTCCAGGTACATTTCATAATGACAATTTGAAAAATTATTCTTCTGTTTGATATTCCTTCTCCCTTCTTTATGTAAGCACACCTTACTTTTCCTTTAGGGAACCAGCCCTCCCCTAGTCCACAGGATCCTGATGTAGTATAAATCCCAGAGCAGGCCCCCTTCCAACCCAAGCTGCAGAAGTAGGCAGGGGATCCCAGTGGGACAGTTCATGTCCTCTATCCCCAACCCAGGGTCATTGGCCTCAGAATGGGCCTGACTTATGTGGGCAAATCGCCTTTCTTGAGATTCGATGTATGGATGCTGAGAGAGTGAGTGCCTTTTCAATTTGAAACAGTGGCTGTAAGGATGTAGTTTTTGAGCTGCATACACTGTCTCTCCAGTTGTAGGAAAGAGCCAAAAAGCGTGTGAGAGATCTGGGATGCCCACCAAGCCGTGGGATCCAGTTTGGGAACCAGTAGAGTTCCTTCTTTGCTGTAAGCTAGGTGGAATTGGGTATTGTCACCCACAACCCAAAGATTCCTGCTGAGAAAAATGCTTTACGTTGAGCTTGCTTTCAGATTTTGGTCAGAGCCCAGTACTTATTTTTGAAAATGAAATCTTTATAATGGATTACTAGGCCAGTAACAAAGGGCTATAGTACTTTATACAGCAGAAAGTAAATAAACCTTTTGACTATAACTTAGATTTCCAGGCTCATTTTGTGTCTAGCTGCAACCAGTCTTTGGATCATGTTTTGAATGAATGAATGAATGAATGAATGAATGAATGAATGAATGAATGAACAAATGGGCTAAAACACCCACTGGAAGCCGCCATTCTGAATGAATGCTTCTTTTTCTTAAGCATGCCTACACCGATTCCCATGGTCCCACAAGAAAGAAAGCAAAGATTCTCTAGAAAGAATACTTGGAGTAATTGTTTAACTGCCTTTTACGGAAGCTTGCCCATTCCTCACAGGCAGTGCCAAGGGTGGGATCAAATTATAAGAACTTCAGAGGGATGCAGTAATTCCAGAAGGGAAATTCAGCCATCAGGCTCAGAGTCCCTTCCCACTCGAATTTTCCCCTGCGGGGCCCAACCTTCTCTGCTTTTGAGGATTTGTTTATGCATCAAGAAACACCCCATTCCTCATGGGCACTGCCTTGTTCTGCACACAGCCATCTTGGGAGGCTGGAAGAGTGGAGGAAAGGTCTATGTGCCGGTGTGGAGAATGAGTGTCTGAGGATGCCAAGGCATTCCAAAGGCTCTTCTCCTTCGGGGTCGTCTTTTGGGGAGGCTGCAGAGCACTGGATACCTGTTAGAGGGCACCGGTTGGTGACTGGCAGGCCAGGCTGGTGGGGCAGCCATGTCAGCAGAGCATACAAGAAACAATTCAGCCCCAGGTATTCAGTACCTGGCACGGTACTTGCCCTGCCCCCAGGGAGAACATCCTACTGCCCTGGTCCTCTCCTGTGAAGAGTAATTTCTCGGTTGGGAGGAGGAAGTACAGAGAGAAGCTGCCCTCGGGGCACAAATATCAATTGTGTTCACTGTCACCAGGGAGACACACAGCTTCTGCTCCAGGCAGAGCCTTCCCCGTTTTATTCTGTCGAGAAGGCCTTCTTCATGAAGAGTAAAAGGATTATTTTGTGGCAGTCACTTAACCCTGGAAAATGAAGACAAACCACATCCCAGCTGGCTTGTGGGCATCTTTTTGTCTTATTTGTTGTTGACCTGCTGAGTGTAATGTATTCCTGTGGGTTTACTGGTGGGTCAGTTCTCTGTATTGGTCGGTCTTTTTTTTTTTTTTTTAACAATTTATTGAAGTATACCATTCATACATGAGCATACATAAACTATAAGTGTCCGGTAACCATTGTGAACTTACAAAACAAACATGCATAACATCACACAGGGCTCCCACACATCACCCCACCACAAATACTTTGCATTGTTGTGAAACATTTGTTAACAAATTATGAAAGAGCATCGTCAAAGTATTACTACTGACTATAGTCTGTATCTTACTCCCCTATACTTTTTTCTGTTTTAAGGATTTATTTATTAATTTACTTTTATCCATTTTTAC
>PVKH010023824.1:0-13775 GCA_004027955.1 Chaetophractus vellerosus
AAATATAAACTGTATTTTACCTTGTGTTATCTGTTTTAATTTAGGGATAAACAAGAATTACCAATAGCTTGGGTATCAAACCAGGGAAGCTAATGGAGGCATTTGCAATGCCACCCCTTTCCCCCTAATATTTCCCTCTCGATGCCAGAAAATCCCTTTTGATCCAGAGGCTTGGCAGAGAAAGCCGATTGTTCCCCTGTAACGTCAGAACTCACTGAACTCAGCAGAGATGCTGATAAAAAATTCCCATCCAGCCCCAAAGATAAGACAGTGGCACAAGTAAGAACAGTTGCTTTGTGATGAACAAAAATCACTTGTGGACTGGAGACGAGGGTCTCCCACCAAAATAATCTTGAAACTGCCCTATCCCCCTTACAGGGAGTTGAAGAGCGTGGGTGATGTGAAAAGGGCCAGCCCTGCCTCACCTCTGTGAATTTCTCGCAAGGCAAGTGCCAGTCACTTCATACAGAACAGTATGGCTATGACAGGATTTGGAGCTAGACTGCCTTGATCACTGAGGAGCTGTGCCACCTTAAGCAATGTACTCAACCTCTCCGTGCCTGCTTCCTCATCTGGAATACGGTACCATCAGATTTGGGGGGGGGGTGATGAGTGTTCGGTAGAGGTGAGCTGTTAGCACTATTATTTTTTGTTATATGGCTCTCTGAAAAGAAAGAAACCCCTGGGGAAAAAAAATGATTGAAACAGTACATTAACAATGCTGTTTTCATTGGTGATTTAACAAAGAACACAAAACTGTTTTTAAACAGTCAGCTTTGCAAGTTGTGTGGAAAAAATAAAGACTAGTAATAAATATACTAAAATATGCCTCTGGTTATTGATGCTTTCTGATTTTGTTGATACTTTTTTGTATTTTCCAAATGTTCTGTAATGTGCATGTATTGTGGTTATAAATAAGAAAACAATTAAAGTAGTACGTGCCCCGAGGGCAAAGCAGGTCAGAGCTTTTTAGGTGAGGGATAGGAACCTGCCCCTTGTCTGCGCCAGGCTTGCAGGTGTCTTGTTGCTGTGAAGATCTGTGCCATTTTCCAACGGCAGCAACTCAATTCCTTTTGGCAAGCTGAGGCTGGTTTAGAATTCTAAAGCTTCTCAAACAACATGCTGGGTTCCTGCCTGTCAGGTAAGAGCTTCCAGAAAAGTGTTCATTGAATTTGAAGCGGTATCGAACCATTTGAAAATCGAATCAAAGCCTCGGACCCTCTCCACAAGAAAGTTCAGACTCTGACTCGGTTCCACAAGCTTTTTTTAGGGGTCCCAGTCCCTCCTCCCACCGAGGTGGAGCACCTCCCCCCATACACAGACGCTCTGGAGCGGGACCCAAAATCACCCTTTCTGCCGGCATGTGCTTCCCTGGCGCCTGGGCTTGGAGCGCTGCCACCTCTGCGTCAAGGTGCTGTCCCAAGGCAACCCTCTGAGCCGTACATCCCATCGTGACCAGGAGAGCGCAGGCCCTGTCAGGACACCAGGGTTGGAATTCTAGAGTCTAGACACAGTGCTGGGAGATGCTCAGCCAGGAAAAATCTCCTCAAAGTTCAGCCTCAGCCCAAGGAAGAAAATATCCAGCTCAGCGGGTAGGCAGGCATTAGGGTTAACCATGATCCGGAACGCCAAGGTTCCTGTCCTCCCAGACCTCATCTCAGCATCCCCCCATTTAACAACTGTCTTGAGCACTGATGATGGGCCACCTATGCCAGGCAGACAGGGGTGGACAGGGCAGCCTGCTCTCAAGGCGTGGAGGCTGGTGGGAGTCCAGCTGGTCAGCCACACCTATGTGACACTAGCTCCCACGGAGAAGTGGCTGGCCAGGTGTTCTGGGAGCACTAGGGAAAAGGCGGCCAAATAGCAGGGCAAAGGTGTGCGAGAACCTCCCCAGAGGAGGTGGTGCTGAGCCACGGTCAGGAAGCAGGATGGACAGGGGCCAGGAAATGTGTTCCAAGCAGCGCAGACCCCATTTATTAGGGTTCTGCATAAAGGCGGGGGTGCGATTTGTTTGTGTGCTCCCCGCATAGCCAGAAGAGAAGGCAGGCACAAATGCTCACCTTGTAGCAGGTGCAGGGCCTTACAGAGGGCTGACAGGTTGTCCGAGCCTGGTCTGCTACTGTGCAACTGGACTGGCTGGCTTGGTTGTGGAATTCCAGCCTGTGCTGAGCTGATTTCTATCCTCAGCATCCTGATTGAATGCGCATGCCTGAGATTCTTTATGTTATTAAAACCCTTCTGCAGATCCCACTGTGCCCTGGCTACCCTTCCGGTCCAGCAGAGACCCCAGTCTAACCACTGATACTCAAGGTGGGAGCACCCTCTCCTTCTAAAGATGAAAGCAGCCTCTTAGAGTACCGACTCCTCTGTCTTTTGAATTTCACCACAGTTGAAGAAAACCTCTGTGGTTGATCTCACCTTACTTCCTTTCTTTTATTTTTTCATTTAAAAAATTTTTATTATTTATTTATTTATTTATTTAGTCTTTTTTGTTGTTGTTAACCTTGCTTTCTAAAGCCAAACAACATGGTCATCCCGCGCATGGAGTTGACGATGTCTTTTGAGCAATTTGTTCCCACTGAAGAGCTGAATTAGGAAGATCATAAATTCGCACATTCAAGGAACTGCATGGATCTTTGGACTCCAAACAGGTGTGTGAGAGTGCGTATGGGGAGGAGGGGATTTAGCTATTTACCAGTTATAAAATCATGGATCCCCTAGACCCAAAAAGATGCATCCTCTTCAAGGAGCTCTTTCCCTTTTACCTGCATCACCTAGGAATTCTCTAGATGATTCTCTAGCTGATTGATAGCTCTCCTGAAAGCTTGGCTGAGGAAGTAAACATATAATTTTAAAATGAAATTTGGAGATTATAGCTGAATTAGAAATTCCATTTGCATTTCCACCCCCATAAGATTCTGTCAGTAGAACCTATAGTATAAAGAAACAGATAGGAATTGCTGTTCCCTCCACTTCTACCAAAAAAAGCCCTTGGTAGCATCTTGATGAAAACAAATACATGATGCTCTCACATGCCAGTTAAGTTATAAAGAGGGAAGAGGTTTGAGTCAGCCAGCTTTGGTTGCTGCCTTTTAAAAGATTATTTTCCTCCAATATTCCTAATGCTCAAATGGATTGTTAGCAGATCACACCACAGGATGGTCAATATTGATATTCTTTTAGCATACTGCTTTTCTGTGATATCCCTCAACTTTTATATCCTGCTTGAGAATATTCTTAAAGCGAAAAAAAAATAGATTAAGCTAAAAGGAACATTTCGGTTCTTTCAATTTGAAGAAAGTTTTGATTGTTTGGTGGAAACTTTAAGATGAACAACACAAGTCACACACAAGAGAAAAATTTAAATTTTTATCTAATTGTTCAAAGACAAGCTTATCCTTACTGGACACATATACCAAGAACTGTTTTCCATGCTCAATACAAGTAGCTCATTGAATCTTAACAGTATCCTTCCTCCATTTTCAGGTGGGGAAACTGAGGCACAAGCTAAGAAGGGGTGGGGCATGGATTTGAGCCCAGCTGACTCCAGAGTCTGTTCCCTTAACCCAACTGTCTGAAGAAGTGATTAAAGCCAGCCATGCTCATTCCGTGAAATTTTATGAAGACATTTCTTTTTTAAACCCCATTTTAGAGGATAAAGTAATGATGAGAAAATGCTCACAATACAGGGTTAGGGGCAGGAACCGGCCTGTTCTGTACTGTGTGCGTGTATCAGGCACACACGCAGACACGGGAAAAGACGTGATGCAAGCAACCACGTTAGTGGCGGACATCACCCGAGCAAAGGAATTCCTGACGGCTTTTATTATCCTTTTTATTTGTTCTCTTTTCCAAACTTTACCACTCTGAACATGCTTTTATATATCAGAAAGCCAGTATTTTAAATCGGAGTTTTACAGATCTCTGCCGTTCAGAAAAACACTTGTCTACGAGAACCCCTGGAGGGACCCACCAGCCAGGGGCCGCGAGCGAGACCCGGCCCAGAGGACCTCTGCGGCCGCCCTGCGCTCTCCACCACCGAAAAGCAGGAGGCGGAGGAGGGCCGCGGAGACCCCACTCCCCACGCCGCTATCCTGCCCAGCGCCGGTGCCGCCCTCTCCGGGGCTGGGACTTCTCTGCGCGCGTCGGTTTAGCCTTCCCCGGGGGCCTGTCGTCAGCAGGACGCTGTCTGCACCCGCGATCTCGGGGAGTTCGTGGAAGGGTGGGGCGCTCTCCGGGTACTCACCTGAGCTGCGGAGCACTCGGAGAGGAGTGGGGGTTCCCAAGGGGGTGCTCACCTGCGATTTCAGGGGTCGGGAGGGGCGCCCTCGGGGAACTTACTTGCTATGGGGCGGCGGGCGCTTCAGGAGAATGGGGGTGCCCTCCGGGTGCTAATCTGGGCTGCGGGGGGCTCGGGGAGGGGTGCGGCATCCACGGGGTGCACAATTGTGATCTCGGGGAGAGTTGGGGACCCCTCCGAGACGTCCAACACCAGCGGCGTCTCCTGGCCCGCGCCGCCCCCCTCCCGGAGCCCCAGGAGCCCTCCTACGGAGCAAAACCCCTCCCCGCGCGCTCACCTGCAGGGCCATGTCCGCGGCACCTGCTGCGGGATCTTGGCGCGCGGCTCGGGATTCGACTCCGTCTTCTTAGAGGCGCTCCCGGGCCGCCGCTCCCTCTGGCTCAGCCCTGCCCTCCGTCAGGCCCCTTGTTCTGTCCCCAAAGGGACCACGGTATTCAAAGCTCCGCCCGGAGGACCCCGGAGTCCCTCCCCCGGGCTCCTCCCTCCCTCCCCGCGTCTTCCCGCACCTGCGCACCCCAACTTCTCTGGGCGTCAGGTGCTGCTCCTCCCAAGGGAAAAGCTGCTTTTGCGGGTCTTCACTTTCCTTTGTAAAGCCGAACCACCCAAATTCTGAGCACGTTCGCAACCTTCTCCACCCGCTCCTGACTGCGACGAAGGCGCGGACCGCACGCTTGTTGGACTCCTGGAGCGCGAGCCCGGGCGCGCCCAGCCGGCAGATGGCAGGTGCAACTGCGTTTACACTTTCCTAAATCTCCGAGGAAACGGAACCAGATTCCCTTAAAAAGCGGCATGCGTGGGCGAAAGGTGACTGGGAGAAATGGCAAACTGGTGCACAGCAAGTTACAGATTTTGAACGGATAGCGATGCAAGCGGTGATAGAGAAGACAGGCCCAGCTGTGTCGTAGCTTGTTGTCGCCTAAGACTGCATTTACAAAGTATTTCCTACTTTTTCGTGTCCAAAGTAAATCTCTTTTTTTCTCCTTGAAAGTATTTTAGTGGTGAGATCAATGATTTTCGAAGTAAAGGACCGAAAAATTTTTGTAAAACGAAGTACAAACGGGGGAGGTTTTTCCAAGTCCTTAGTACGAAGGCAGCTTCAGTGCGTCCTGCCCTGTCGCGCAGTGGGGAGAGTCCTGTCGGTCCCGCTTCCGCTGGGAAATGCTGCACGGGGGTCCTCCAATACCTTTGTCTTCAGCTGAGCAATTTTGATATTATAGTCATTATAAGACACCAGGAGAAGAGAGGGAAGGCACACTGGACTCCGCTTTATTCTCTTTTAAGACAGCTTTCCCAAACATTTTCTTCTCCCGAGCTGCTTTCCCACGTTGGGATACCAGAGTCAGGCCTGTCTTGTCTCAAAGAGCAAAGGGGAAGAAGAGCCAAAGGAAACCTGAAGTCCTCTTCGCAGCGATAATGACATACAGGGACAGTGAAAACTCAGCTAGCTGGAAAACTTTAGGGAGCGAGGCAATTTGGATAGAAAATGTAGAGTGTTTTTTAAAAACGATTTTATTAAATATTGATTATAAACTAACATATATACATATATATGTAAGCTTAAAAACATAAAAAATCTCATTTATAAACCTACTGCCCAATTGTGGAAACAGAACATCTCTTTGCCTTTGAAGCCCCTCGTGATCTTCCCAATTCCATTCCATCCTGTTCTCCATATTCATTCGCGCAAATGGTTAAGAGCGCTAAAATGCTTTTTTTAAATGAGAAGGACTGCTTTTGCCCTTTGTTCTACTATATACAGTTTAGCATTCATGCCTCAAGTTCCACAAAAGAAAATTTTTCTAATTACACTGAAACTCTACACTAATTGGGAAAGGGACGGGAGAGAGCTAATATCTTTGACACAGTTTTACTACTATTGACTCTAGTGTATCTTTTTCAAGTTGTTATCTTATTTAATGTCTTCAGAAAAAGTTTTCTAATTTTCCTCATTGAAGGTCCTGTGCACCTTTTGTAGATTTATTTCTAAGCAACTTTATATATATATTTTAAAATTGTGGTAACATATATAACATAAAATAACATAAACCACCATTTTACCATTTTTATGTGTACAATTCAATGGCATTAATTAGATTCACAATGTTGTAATACCATCACCATCATCTATTACTAAAACTTTTTCATCACCCCACACAGAAATGCTGCACCACTAAGAAACAATAACTCCCCATTACCTAACCCCCCCGACCCCCCCCCCGCCCCAATCTACTTTGTCTTTATCTGGGTTTGGTATGAAAAGAATGCTGGTCTCACAAAATGAGTTTGAGCAGGATTCCTTTTAATTCTTTGAATGTTTGGGAAAATTCACCAGTGAAGCTATCTGGTCCTGGGCTTTTCCCTTATTGGGAGGCTTTTGATTACTGATTCATTCTCTTTACTTTTTATTAGTGTGTTGAGTTTTTTTATATCTTCTTGAGTCAGTTTAGGTAATTTGTATGTTTCTAGGAATTTAGCCATTTCATCTAGGCTATCTAATTTGTTGGCATACAATTGTTCATAATATTCTCTTATAACTCTTGATTTCTGTAAAGTCTGTAGTAATGTCCCCATGTTCATTTCTAATATTGTGTCTTCTTTCCTTTGTCAATAAAGCTAAAAGTTTGTCACTTTCATTGATCTTTTCAAACTATCAACTTCTGGTTTCATGGATTCTCTTTATTGCTTTTCTAATCTCTAGTTCATTTATATCCACTCTAATCTTTGCTGTTTCCCTATTTCTCCTAACCTTGGGCTTAGTTTGCTCCACTTTTTCTAGTTTCCCCAGGTGTGAAGATAGGTTATTGCCTTGAGATCTTTCTTCTTTTTAAATGAAAGCATTCACAGGTATAAAAATTCCCTCTGAGCATTGTATCCCATAAATTTTGTTATATGTGTTTTTATTTTCATTCATTTCTATATATTTTCTAATTTCCTTTGTGAATTCTTCTTTGACCTATTGATTGTTTGAGTATGTTGTTTAATTTCCACATAGTTTTGAATTTTCAAGTTTTCCTTTTGTTATTGATTTCTAGCTTCATTCCATCATGTTCAGAGAAGATCATTTGTATGAATTCAATATTTTAAATTTGTTGAGATCTGTGTTGTGGTCTAATATATGTTCTATCCTGGAGAATAATCCAAGTGCACCTGAGAAGAATATGTATTCAGATGTTGTTGGGTGAAGTGTTATGTCTATGTCTATTAGGACTAGTTTATGGTATTGTTCAAGTGCTCTATTTCCTTATTGATCTTCTTTCTAGATATTTTGCCAACTACTGAAGGTGGTGTATTAAAGTCTCCTACTATTATTTTAGGACTGTCTTTTTCTTTCATCAATTCTGTCGATGTTTGTTTCATATATTTGGGGGCTCTGCCATTAGGTGCATGTATGTTTATAATTATTATCTATTTTTAGTGAATTGAATCTTTTGTATAAATATAATATCTGGAGATATGCCCTCCTTTGTCTCTTGTAACAGCTTTTAATTTAAAGTCTTTTTTGTGTGATATTAGTATGGCCACCCCAGCTTTCTTTGGCTGCAATTTGCATGAAATATGTTTTCCATCCTTTCATGTTCAACCTGTTTGTCTCTGAATTTAAGGTGAGTCTCTTGTAAACAGCATGTAGTTGGATCATGCTTTTAAAATTTATTTGTTCTCCCAATCTTTGCCTTTTGATTGGAGAGTTTAACCCATTTACATTTAAATTAATTACTCATAATGCAGGACTTATTTTGCCACTTTGCTAGTTGTATCTTGATAATTTTTGATGTTACTGGAAATTGATGTTTTTTTCATTTTTTACCTATTTGTTACTGGTATAGAAAAAGGGAATTAAATTTTGTGCATGGATCCTTTATCTAGCAACTTTGACAAACTCTTTTTAAATTTAATTATTTTTCAGTAAAAATATTTTAGGTTTTTCTACTTTAAACATGTTGTCTGTGAGTAAGGAAAGTTTTATTTCTTTCTTTCCAATTCTTGTAATTTTTTTTCTATCCCTTGCCTTTCTGCACTAGCTAAGTCCTTCAGTATAATAACGAATAGAAGCAGAATAATGGGCATCCTTATTTTGTTTCTGAAGTGTAACAATTTTATTGTTTCACTGTGAGGGCAGTTGCTTTAGATTGCTAATGGCTGCTAAAGTGAAATACTAGAAATGGGTTGGCTTTTACAATGGGAATTTATTAGGGTAAGAGCTTACAGTTCTGAGGCTGGGAAAATGTCCAAATCAAAGGCGCCATCAGAAATACATCAAAGGTTGGTTGCTGGTGATTCTGGACTCCTGCCATGTGGCAAGGAAAAAAATAGCAGCTGGTCTCTGTCTTCTCCTCCAGACTCACTTTCTCCCTGAGCTCAGCTGTGGTTGTTCAGTCATATGACTCGTCTCTCCCCTCTCTCTTCTGGGCCTCCTAGCCTCAGCTTCAGCTGTTCTGCTGATTCCAGCCTCTGGCCTCTCTCTCAGCCTCTCCGGGTTTCTGGAGTCCTCTGGCACAAGCCAGGGTAAAATGGCAGCTCTCCTTCCCTGTGTGTTTCTGCTTTCACCTCTCTGTTTGTATAAGACTCCAGCAAGGGGGCTGAGACCCTGAAGTGGTCCAATCAAAGGCTCTGAAGCAATGTAATCAAAAGTGATCCAATCAAGAGGTCCCTTAACTGACTCTCACTAAAAGGTTCTGCATACAATTACTCACACAGGAACGGGATAGCTTATGAACATAATTTTCTGGGGTCCACAAAAGACTCAAACCAGGGCAGTAATGTTTACTGCAGTGGTTTGTTTTAGTTTCGGTAGAAATATAGGTTTACTATGTCAAGGTCCATTCTATTTGTAGTTTGGTAAGAACATTTATCATGAATGGATGTTGGATTTCATAAAAGACTTTTAAAAATATGCCTCTATTGAGATGATTATTTGATTTTTCTCCTTTAATCTTTTAAAGGAGTGGATTATGTTACTTATTTTCAATTGTTAAACTGACCCTGCATTTCTCATTCAATAAGAGAAAATGTCTTACTAGTCATATATTGCTGGATCCTGCTTGCCTTTTTTTTTTTGCATCCATGTTTGTGATTTCCATTCCCAGACTGACCGTGGCATTTAGGATCACTGTTTTACTAGTACATAGCACAAGCTGAGAAAGCATCTCCCTTTTCTGTGCTTTGGAAAAATTGTTGCAGGATCGAGACAATTATAAATGACAGAAGGTCACACAGCAGACAATGACATCTGAGCTGGTTTCTCATTGCTGCCCCCCTCACTTCTAACCCCTGACATTGCAGTCTACTGAAAAGTGCAATTAAAGTGTAGTCACTTATCCCATCCATTCTCCAACTTGCAGCCAGAGTTAGTGTTCTAAAATATAAATATCACTGTGCACTCCTCCTGCTTATACATTTTTATGTTCCCTTATGATAAACCCCAAACTTTCATGTGGCATCAGAAGTGTCTCCAGAGCTTGTAAAGACTTCGGGAAATGTTACATAGGAAACAAACTGTATTCTTCCAAGGTTAGATTTTTTAAAAACATAGATTAAATTTCTTTCCTACTTTGTGACATTTCTGTGATAAATAAACCATATTGTTTTATTAGTCACTTATCAGAGGTATGAGCTTTAAAATTCCACATTAACAGGAAGCGGATGTGGCTCAAGTGATTGGGCTCCCGTCTACCATATAGGAGGTCCAGGGTTTGAGTCCCGGGGCCTCCTGGTGAAGGCAAGCTGGCCCGCACGGAGTGCTGGCCCAAGCAGAGTGCTGGTGTAGCAAGATGATGCAACAAAAAGAGACAGACGACAGACAATAAGAGACACAGCAGACCAAGGAGCTGAGGTGGTGCAAGAGATTGAGTGCCTCTCTCCCACTCCAGAAGGCGTCAGGATCGGTTCCCAGTGCTGCCTAAAGAGAAGACAAGCAGACACAGAAGAACACACAGCGAATGGACACAGAGAGCAGACAGCAAGCAGAAAAACAACCAGAGTGGGGGATAAATAAATTAATTAAAAGAATTCCACATTAACTAGGATATAGTTTTTCAGTTCTAATAGATGACTTTGCATGATTAGTTCAATTTGCTTATGGTCTGATTGGTCTAAATGTCTGTCAATGATGAATATTCACAAGAATGCAAGAAGGGTTATCATTGCCAGATAAAAGACTCAGCCTTGTGGTGCTTAAGAAATAAAGCTTAGTGCTACAGGATTCATCATAAACAGGTCTGTGGGGAGAAAGTCAAAACAAAGACTCAGTGCTTTCTGACTAACCACAATTCTAAAGTCAGTGATGTGATAACAGCGAATTAACCATTATAGTGCTGGTGTGTATATTACAACTTTAGATGAATAAACAATTTTCTACAAATATCTTCTAATAAATATAATTTACGAAACAAACAAAAACTAATATAATTTCCCATAACAAAAAAACTCAGCAAGCATGGTGTGGAGATAAAAGGTTACCTTTGACTCATTTTAATGTCAAGATGTCCCTCAAGGACTTCTGGCAACAAAATGAGCCAGGACAATTTCAATGTAAAACATTTGAGGAAAAAAATATATATATCTGCTAGGAGGCACCTCTCCCCCAATTTGGCTCAATGTTTCTAATTTTAGTCTTCAAAATACAGCTTTCATAGATATCTTCCAGCTTTTACCCAATCTAATGACATATGGCTAGCTCAGGGCTTTGTCTTCTCAAAGTACCTGTCAACAAATTCCCGTTTGTTTAACGTTCCTCATTAAGCAAATTTTTGAGGTTTGTAGCCTTTTATTTCCATTGTAATATCTACCTGGGCTGAATTATAGTACACAGGGCTTATAATTTTGTTTCACGCTGCTCTTTTATAATATTGCTAGGTTGCACGTATTTTTTATACATTAGCAGTGTCCAGTTAACATGGTCTGGGACTTACCTCCTGCTAACAAAATCTCTCCCTATTGGGGATAACTTACTACTTTTAGATGTGATTACATCTGATGTGATGAGTGGCGCTGTGACAGGGTGACAGGTAAATTGCAGCATCTTTAGACTATGAATCTTACGCGAATGGTATATATGTGGATGTGTGTGTGAAGAGGAAAACATGTTCTTGTGCACAGTAGAGTGCTCAGCCTTCTCTTGTTAGGTCAGTGCGGTGTTAACTGTGGTCTAGCTCGAGGTCCCTTGCCTAGTGAGGGACTTGCATATATGAGACCACAGATGAGCACTTTTTAATCCTGGGCTGCAGCTCAATCACCTGGAAGGAAAACCACAAACCAAAACCCGACGCCTGATCCACATCACCAGAGACGCCGATTTAATAGCTGTGGGCAGGTGCCCAATGTTGCAGCCAGGTTAGGAAATGAAAACTTTGCTCCTCTTCTCAGCAGCGCCTCTGAGTACTATATGTGGTTCTCTACCATTGTTTACCTCTCCAACCTCGTCTCTCACTGCTCCTTCCCCACAGATATGCACACTCTACTTTCCTACGATATCGGAACTACGTTAGTTCCTTTTCCCCCAGGTTTACAGATGGCTGCTGTCTGGGGTGTCCTTCCCACACCTACTTAACTGGTCAACTTCTATTTCTAGATTCAATCCCGATGGCACTTCCTCCAGAAAGCCTTTGGACAAGAAGTGTCTTTAGTCGGGTCTTTAAGGCCCTCTAGCCCTGTCTTCTAGCCACCTTGCCTTTCCTCCCATTCTCACCTTTCCTTCATAGGACCTGCTACACTGGGCCTCCTTTCTGTACCAGCAGGCCAGCCACACCCTGCCTTAGGGCCTCCGCGTTGGAACTGTCTTTCCCCAGTATCTGCACCACTCACTTCTTCAACTCCTTCAGGTCTTTACTTAAATGTCACCTTCTCAGTATGGTCACCCCATCCAAGCTCCCCCTGGCTCCCTGCCCTGCTTATTTTCCATAGTGTTTATAACCATCTGACATATTATGTATTTTACCTTTTTGTTTATTGTCTGCCTCCCCCATTAGAACTTTGTTTTGTTCACCACTTTACCTCCAACACTTAGAATTCAATAAACACTATCTGTTGTAAAAGGAAAGCGAAGGCAGGCAGGCAGGTAGGAAGGAAGGACGGATGGAAGGAAGGTAAACGGATGTTTCCTTCATTCCTAGGTGTCCAGCATCTAGTACACTGCCTGATACATAAAAGATGTTCAATAAATATTGTTGAACTAACAAAGTAGAATGCTATTTACAATTTTTTACCTGATTTGTAAACCAATGAACACATTTCTGATTGCTTCTCAGTTATTTGGCTCATATTGCTGTAGAAAAATTCTGTAGTAATCTAATTTATATAAATGTCTATACTTTCATATTAAAATTTTAGGGCCAGGGGCTGGCTAGATAGCCCAGTGGATAGGGTGCCGGCATACCACATGGGAGGCCCCGGGTTCGGTTCCCCGGGACCTCTCCTAGCGGGCAGACCGCCTTGAGAATGGCAAGCCGCCATGGGCGGGCCAGAGCCGCCGTGGGCAGGGCAAAAAGCTGCCATGGACAGGGCAAAAGCCGCCACGGGCAGGGCAGGTCGCCGGCGAATGGAGCGCAGCCAGCCACCCGCGAACTGAAAGCCGGCCGTGAATGGAAGCAGAAGCCGCCCACAAGCGGGGAAAGCCGTGCCTGCGCAGTGACCAGTCTCGGCGCGTCGCCGCAGCGGCGGGGAGGGGAGATATGTAATAAAATAAATAAATCTTTAAAAAAAAATAAAAATAAAATAAAATAAAATAAAATTTTAGGGCCTATTTATGTACCTACATGGCATATTCAGTAAGTTATTTGCAGCTCATTTTATATCACGTAAATAACTTATTTCCAGAATTGGTGCTGGCTCTTTAGGACCTGGGGATGATGGTGTCCAGATGTTTGGTCAAGCAAGCTCTGGAATGATTCTTAGGATATTCTGTGGATGTAAATCATCAGTAAGTTGAGTACATCTATGGCTAATTGCACCTACAATGAACTGAGGAGATTGCCTTCTACAATGAGAGAGGTCTCATCCAATCAGATGAAGGCTTTAAGAGGAGACGTGATGGTTTCAGCAGTCAGAAGAGAGAACTGCCATCTCTACTTCACCCCGCTAGCTACTCCTGGGGAATTCATCGAAAACCTTCACTGGAGTTCCTAGTTTGCAGCCTGCCCTACAGAATTTGGACTCGCCCATCCCTACAATAGTGTGAGACAATTCTTATAAAAGTCTCATAATATTTACAGAAATTTCCTGTCGGTTCTTTTTCCTGTGAGAACCCTGACTAATACAAGGCCTTTCAAGTTTCTTTGTTTTGACGGGACTGCTCTGCCAAGGCACTGGGCCATCTGGCACTGAAGATGAAGCTTGACTAAAGGTGGACCCGAGTCCTGGCACAGTGGCCTGCAGTCCCTCTTGGAGCAAGAACTCAGGATCTGTGGGAGACTCCCACAAGGTGCTTCTTATCCATCTCCTTTGTTTCAGCTGTCTATGGCTTTCCACCTTGGCTCCCTTC
>PVKH010023825.1:0-13764 GCA_004027955.1 Chaetophractus vellerosus
GACCTGCCCTGCCTGTGGCGGCTTTGCCCTGTCCATGGCAACTTTTTGCCCTGCCCACGGTGGCTCTGCCCACCCACGGCGGCTTGCCCTTCTCAAGGCGGTCTGCCCGCTAGGAGAGGTCCCCGGGAACCGAACCCGGGGCCTCCCATGTGGTATACTGGTGCCCTTATCCACTAGGCTATATGGCAGGCCCCTAAACTTTCTCTTTTCAAATGAACATCCAGCTGTCTTTCCTGTAAGTGGACCAGTTCAACATGTAGGGAAAGAAGTATCAGGATGGAGCAATGAAAAATGTTAAGCACTGTCAAATAGAAATTAAGAGCATTCAGAAGATTTAGGAAAGGCTTATTTTCTAAGAGCCTTTATGCTAGATAAGGACATTGTGAGATTTATTTTTCAGATTCTTGACATTTTTTTCTTTTATATATCGATGAAAGTTTTTCCTTGTTTTGGTTTGAAAAATTGATGTAACTAGAAATATTGTTGGACAGTGGTAACTATATTTACCTACAGATACAATGTAAATCCAACATTTAACCTTAGTGCCCTGTGTTGATTTAAAACAAACAAAAAAATATTTTGAAAGAGGATTTGTTCTATAAATCCTTTCAAATTTTGAAATATGAGGCAAAATAAAGAACTAAAATGTGGTGAAGATGGTCAACCCCTTCCAATGTTAACACGTAGCCTTCTCTGTCAAATGTTAGGTTAAAATAGAATGTAATTGAATAGGCATGCATATACAAAATGATGACTGCTCTATGAGAGACATGGGAGTGTGTGGCTTTTAGGTCTCTAGCTTTCTCGGTCAGTGCTGCAGGATAATGTTTAACAGCATCTTATCACAAACAGCCAGCTGCTCAGGTGTCCAATGTCAAATCTTATGTCTTGTCTCTGGAGGCTGCACACACAATGACTCAGGATCATCCAGACACCCTGGATTTTAGCCTTTGCCCCCAAACACTGGCCACTGGACAAATCCCTTAACTGTCTTGCATCTCATTCAGTTCTCTTTCTAAAAGTTCCTAACCCTAAAACTAATTCCATGTCATATCTCATCTGTATGTTTTCCTTTTTTTTTTTTAAAGATTTATTTTTTATTACATCCCCCTCCCCTTCTGCTTGCTCTTGCTGTGTGTCCATTCTTGTGTTCCTCTCTGTCCGCTTTGTCTCCCCACCCGTTGCGGCGACGCACCGAGACCGGTCACCGCACAGGCGGCTTTGCCCTGCTTGTGGGCGGCTTCTGTTTCCATTCACGGCCGGCTCCGCTTCAGTTGGCGGGTGGCTGGCTGCGCTCCGTTCACGGGCGACCTGCCCTGCCCGTGGTGGCTTTGCCCTGTCCGTGGCAGCTTTTTGCCCTGCCCACGGCGGCCCTGCCTGCCCATGGCAGCTTGCCCTTCTCTAGGCAGTCTGCCGGCTAGGAGAGGTCCCCGGGAACCGAACCCAGGGCCTCCCATGTGGTATACTGGCGCCCTATCCACTGGGCTATACGGCCGGCCCCTATATGTTTTCTAAGGTGTTCAGGGGCAGATACAAATTCCTGGAAGCCTATTTCAAGGATGATGCCAAAGCTTTCTGGATGGAGAAAAATAACCTATTCTTCCTTGTTCAGCCTCGTTTTTCTCACATTCTGATTTTAGGTCCTGTGTTCTGGCAACAAGTGTTGTGTCTGGACTTTTTTCTTCAGTAAACAGTTGTTGAGTTCCTACATGGCAGTCACTGCTTGGTACTGGGGATGAATGAAACAGGAACCCTTACACTGGAGATGCTCCCAGTCTAGTGAGGGAAGGACATGTTACAGGGGGTTCTAATGGGAATAGCATGTGACCAAGACAGGTTGGAGTGTTGTCAGAGAGGCTGGCTGGCTGGTGGTCTTACCAACAGGACTTACATGTTGGCAGTCATTACCTTGGGGAATTTACCAAGAATCTGCTAGCCTTCCGGATTCAGAAACTACAGCTTAGCACACTAAGAGCGGCTCTGCCTTTTCATTTATGCATTCAATAAACATTTATTGAGCACCAATCATGTGCTGGAACTCTTTTAGTTGAAAATTATAGGAACTCAACTCAAATTTGTGTGTGCAAAAAGAGGATTTGGGAGGTGGGAGTGGGGATCTCCACACAGAGAAACCTGGGCATGGATGGGTTCAGAGGTTCAAAGATAAGAGTGTCTCTCCATCTCTTGGCCCTGCTAACCTTGGCTAGGCTTCACTCTCAGATTCCTTGTAGAAGATAGTGAGATGGCTGAAGTTAAAACCCAAAGCTTTTAACTTCTTATAATTCACGATCCCAGAGTAAAATGGATCCTTTTTCAGCACCATACAGCAAATCTCATGGAGGGACATTGATGGAGTCACATGTTCATCCCTGAATCAATCCCCAGGCCAGAGTGCCCTGACCTATGGGGGATGGCAGAGTTAGCCCCCTCAAACCACATGGAATGAGTTCCTCACAGAAAGGAGAGGTTCTGCTTTCAGAAGAAAAGGGAAGGAATGCTGGGCAGAATAACAACACAGTGACAGCTATCCACAGCCACACACTGTTTGGCACTGGGGACCCACCAGCAACCAGGACAGAGAGGGCCCCTGTCCTTAAGGAGCTTACATTCTAGCTGGGGAGGCACACATAACATCAACAAATGGCTGAAATAATTACAAATTGTGTCAAAGGAAAGAGCTCAGGGAAAATAATGGCAGGAACATTCTCTGAGGTGGTCTGGGACAACCTCTCTGAATAGGACATATTTAAGCTGAGCCCTAAAGGCATTAGGCCACACACATCCATCTCAGTAAGAGGGCCTGGAGAACAGGGCAGTACTTTTTGCAGTCTATTGGTTTAGGTCCTTCTTTACTCTGTAGGTTCTTGAATGGGCACAGCCTCTATGACTCTCCTTCTGTGCATCCATTGTGGACTGAATGAAGCCCTCCTGCTAAATGACTTATTTGAATAGCTGAAGGTATTGCATTTAGTTGTGGGCTAGTTTTACTGAGGTAGGTGCTATTCTGCCTCTTAAAGGTAACTTTACTTAACTTTTCCCTAACTTTCTATATGTTGAGATTAAACTCTCTGACAGTAACTTTATTTCTCCTTTTTCCAAGTTTTGGGAGATACTTCTTGACTCTCCACGCACATCTATTTCAATGAGTCTGAAGGAGCAGATTTCCTGATTCAAATACGCATCTCCAAATTCCACTCCAGGTCACATTCACAATCTAAAATGTTTGTCTTTTAACTTTTTGAATCTGCAAAACAAAGCATAACCACTAATGTGCAAAAGATTTAGTTGGGTTTCCCATATTACTTGACAGATAACTCAGGATCACTAGTCACTTCCCTTGAGAACAAATACATCACTGAAAGTCCTCCACTTCTATTTTCCTTTACCACACCATTGTGACCATGAAAATTAGCTGAAAGCACTTCTTGGGGCAGAGAGAGGCCCAGGCCTTTTACATTAAAAAAAAACTCTTTGTATAATAAAATAATGATAAGGGGGGGGGGCATACCAAAACAGGGTTTTTGTGGCATAAGCCTATTTAAAAGTTTACAGTTGCCCTCCCTCTGGAAGTGTGGACATTTCCATTTGGGCTCCATAGTCTCGGTTTGGGAACTCAAGCCTAGGACAATGGTATGTCCATTCCAGTTCTGCTCTGGATTTACATAAAATTCCTGGAGCCATATATATATATATATATACCCTCTTATTTCCCCTTTTGTTAGCCATATATGGCCCAAAAAAGCCATACAATAATCCAATGATAAAAATAAAGGCAAATAGCCTATAAGGGTACAGACATAAATGGATTAACAACAAAAGAATTGTCAGAAATCTCCAATAAAAAGAAAGACTAAAGCGATTTTCTCAAAGGATTTCGTTGTTTTAAAAATGGACTTGATAATTGTAATTGTCTTCTTTGTAATTGTCTCTGAAGTTTTCCTCTGATGCCAGAATTCAGGACAGATAGTTTAGATATTTACCTGATACTAATCATGAAATACATGGTAAGTATATTTAATATATATTTAGTTACATTTGATTTCCTCATTCCTGCCTTTCTTTTTCACTGAAGTGGATTTCATTTCTATTATTGTAGTTTTAATAATATGAATAAATAAATTGTGCCAGTAGACATCTTTATTATTAAATCAGTACTTAGAAATCATTGGGCCTCTGTGGCAGTTTGGTATTGTTTTAGAATTGTTTATGAATTCCAAAACTAGATATTGGATTGTGTTTGTAAACTGGTGTGTTCCTCTGGGCATATTAGATTGTATTAAATTTAGAGGTTTCACTTTTACTTGATAAATTTATGATTAGGGTGGGGACTCACAGAGAAAAGGACATGGTAGAGGAGAGAGTTTTAGATTTTTGATGCTGCAGCCCCAGGAAGTAAATACACGGAGAAAGAGAACACGGAAGCAGATATGCAGGAAGAGAGAGTGCTCCATAGACATGGCCGGTGGGAAGAGAGATGAGCCTGGTAGCCTACAGCTGACCTTGTAAAGAGACAGAACAGCTGAGCCCAGAAAGAAACAAGCCCTGGGAAGAGAGATGAGCCTTTTGCCAGCCTACAGCTGAGATCAGAAGAAGCTGGGACCACAGAGCCTTAAGAGGAAAGAGGAAGGCTGAACCCTCACAGACATTGTCCATTGCCTGCCATCTTGCATCAAAACATGGCAAGACTTTGGGTGAGAAATACCTCTTAAATAACTTTGAGTTGTACTCTTTACGGCCGTGTAACTGTAAGCTTCTACCCCAAATAAATACACTTTATGAAAACAGATTTCTGGTACTTTGCATCAGCACCCCTTTGGCTGACTAATACAGCCTCTAACATTCATTCACATGAATATGACTGCTGTTTGCTCTAACTTCTTTGGGCCCTTCTAATTCCAGTGGAGTACACTTTTATTGTGAAATAAGTGCAATGAGACTATGCAGTGAAATGAAGGGCAGAGTTTTGGGAGGTGGTAATGATTAGAAACACAAAGATAAAATTACTTTCCAACACAATGAAGCAGCTTATCTGTGAGGGTAGTAGTTACTGTTTCTAGCTCTGAGGAAGATAGAAGAGAGGGAAAATTGAAGAGACCTCTTTGAAAAATAAAACATCTTTTACATAAACGTCTCATGTATATTATAAAATTCTAATCTTTGCTGCATTCCTATCAGTCCCATAAATGTATTACATATTCAGTTAAAAAAAAATCCCAATTAGCAAATGCTATGCAAGCACGCACAATACATTTCATTCAAAGTTGTGCTAGTCACAAGATTATAGGATTTATAAAAATAATGGTTCAGAGCCCACTTCAGCAGAGGGCAGACGATCAAAGTTGTAGATGAATGTATTTTTCTTTCAATCCTGTCCGTGTTTTCTTTGTGACTGTAAGTAGAACTTCGTAGTGGCGATAATAAAATATCTAAATTTGAGGCTCGGGTGTCGGCCTCCCTCCCCCAATTCCTATCACTGTACATTTACTAGAAACTGATGGAAATCCGTCTTAGCTATTGAAGCCTTAGCATATTGTCAATCTTGGTATCGCCTCCCAGCATCATTATGGGACAAAGGCCTATGTAGAGATCATGCCGGTTAACTTCTGAAAACTAACAGAGACTGGTTTTGATGTCCCAGCGGCGTTGTAGCTAGACTGGAAGAACTCTTCCCAGGATCTCGGCAACGGAGAACACCTGAGAGCCCTCGCCTTTGACCCAGGGGGCAGCGGGAAGGATTCTGCCCCCTACCTCTGTGGAGGCCCCTTGGGTTGCGCTTTACTCACCTGGACTGGCTGGGAGGCGCCTGGAGTCAGGCGCGTTCCCTTGGCAACCCGACAACGCGCCAAAGGGCGTCGCGGGGCGGGACTGGGTTGGGGCGCGGCTGCGCTGGGCTGGGCCGGGGCGGGGCGCGGGCTGGGCGGGCGGAACTTTGTGGCTGCGCGTCTGTCACATCCCACCGCGCGCAAAGGCCCGTGCGCGGCGGAGACCCGCTGCGAGAGGCAGTGACTGACGCGGCGGGAGCTGCTGGGCTCCGATGGAGGACCAAGAGTTTTCAGGTTCAGCCCAGCTGACCGAGATGTCTGAAGGGCACGCTGAGACAGAAATATCCGCGGGGACCGAGGCCCTCCAGGGGCCCCTTGAGCTCAGCGACTTCGACGTGGTCGACGAGTCCGAGGCGCCTGAGGAGCCCGAGGAGCGAGAAGAGTCTGAGGAGTCCGAGGAGCCCGAAGAGTCTGTCGAGTCTGACGAATCCACTGAGACCCCCGAAACTCCCGAACACCTCGAGTTGCGTGAGCCCCCTGCACTCCCCGAATCCCTCCCACGCCGCGCGTCCGACCCGCGCGGCCATTCCCGACCTCGCCGCCAGTCCCACCCGCGCCGTCAGTCGCGCCAGCGCCGCCAGGCCCACGCAGCCGAGTTGATTCCCTGCGCAGCGATGATCTCCCCGTCTCTGGTGTCCCCGTCCCCGCCACGGATTCTTCTCCCTTCCCCGTGCGGTAAGTGTTGGCGCCCCTCCGAGGTACTGGGCAACCCCACCCTATCTAGAACAGGGGCTCCTATTAGCAAAGGTGATAGTTTGCATCCAAGAGCTCGTTTTGTTTTAAAGGAAGGTCATTTACTTGCTGCTTGCAGTCACATCTCTTTGGACCTTAAAGGACTCCGATGGCAAAGTGAGATCCCAATATAAGAGAAACTGATTCTCTTCACTCCCTCCCTCTTCTTTCTACCTGATGACCCTAAGCTGCCCTTGAGGACCCATTGTCACTTCTTTTTGAAACCCTTCTTAAATTGTCCTCTGCAGTTAGTCATTGCAGAGTCCTGCCCCTTGGAACATTACCTTCAGTGTAGCACTTGTGATTTTTACGGTTTTATCCCCAAACAAGAGCCAGGACCTTTTTGCCAGTGTTTGGCACTCAATAAATGCTAGCCATTACATTGTTAAAGTTGTAGAAACAAAACATTCATTGAACAAGTGTTCAAAGAGTCAGTCTACTAAGGGCTTCAGTCCTCACCCAGTTCACAAGGTAACACTGCTGATGGTACTAAACATCTCTGACTGCACCTGCTGGCTATGCCCCTCACTTATGACCTCACCCAAAACAAGTTTTGGTTCACACTGGGCCTCCAATCCCTTGGCTGATAATTTTTTAAATCTCATATCTCACTGACTCCCCCTTACCCAACCTCCATTCTATGGCCTGTCATTTCAATTGCTCACTTACAACGCCCCTCCATTGCTTCTCCTGCTGCCCACATACTTCTGGAAAAAGTTCGACCACGGTTAAACCCAATCATTCATCTACTCTGCCTACCTATCCCCGAACAGCTGATTCTTGCTGTACAAAATTACACCATCATACTGTCTGGTTTTATTTTGGTTTCATGACCACCAATCCCAGCTGGTCACTCAACACTACTGGCAAACCTACTTTATTCCCCTAGTAAGTTAGTTTTCCCAATCTCTGAAATGGTGACTAAATGCCTTGTTTACTCTCTAACCTCCAGGTGAAGATTTTGCCTCATACTCTATTGATAAAAATAGAAGCAAGCAGTCACAAATGCTCTCATTCTCTTATTTCACCCATCTATTGCCTTATTTGCATCTATTCCCACAGATTCTGCCTTTCTCATATTTCAGGGAAGAATTGTGCCTCTTTCCCTAAAAGCAAAATCCTCCACTTGTGCTTTCAATTCCACTCTTGTCTCCTGAAGAACTTTGTTCCTGCAGTTTTCCCCTCTCTCTCCTATAGCACCAGTGTGTCTCTAATGAATCAGTCCCATAAGCTCTAGAGTCTTCCATTTTGAAATAACCCTGACCCTATGTCTTCTTCAGATTCCTCCTCCCTGTCACTGCCATTTATTTGTTCTTCACTGCAGATCTTGTCAAAGGATTTGTCTATACTCATTGACTCCATTTCCTTACCTCTTTTTCTCTTAACCACCCTGGCTTGTCTTCATTCTCTTTTACTTCCCTGAAACCGCTCTGGCTGTCTTTCTCTCCACCTCCAACCTGCCATCGTGCATGATTTCATGGATGATCCGTCTGGCTACTCAGTTCTTTGACCTCCTAACTTCAAATGATCTTGTCCTTCTCCCCACCTTAGGTACCCACTACCTAGCCTTTGATAATGTCCATTACTGTTCCATTTCTGAAGTCTTTTTTGCAAGCATTTGAATCTTTTGTCTTTCTAGCTTGCTTCTCCTTGTACCCACCTCTTCAAGTCTTCAACCTCAAAGGGGCCTCCAATCTATTGATCTTACTACCTTTTCGTTGTATATCACTGCCTGTGTCCTTCTGTCTCTCTTTACACTATATTCCTTGGCCCACCAATGGAATCACTTCCTTGCAAATATCCCTAACTCACTTGCCTTTTTCATTCTTGCCTGGTTAGGTCCAATTCTTGCTTGCACTTGGAAAACAGATAATGACAAGAGAAAAGCAAACATCTAGGCTGACTGATCTTTAAATTTATCTTGAATTTCAAGTGGGCTCTCAGTGCTGTTGGCCAGTTTATTTTTCCAAATGTCCCCAAAAACGTGGTCAGTGTTCTCTTTCCTCAAATCTCCTATATCATTTCTTCTTTCCTCACTCTTAGCTGATAGCTTTACTTTTTTTTTCCCTCACAGAATATAAGAAAATCACAAAAGATTTTCATATCTTTCCATATACCAAAGTATTGTCATGGATACCCATATAATCTACCTTCTCTCCTATTAATAAATAAATGTCATGTACATGCACTTATTAAAGGTCATTTCCTAAACTTGTATGTTGGACTCTATCCTATCTAACTTCTTCAAGCTCTTTGCTCCTAAAATTAGCCCTCTGTCTCCTGCATCATTGTATTCTCCTTTCTACTGGATTATTCTCATCAGCATGTGAACTTGGAGCAATAGTGCCCATTTTAAAAAGTAGCAAAACAAAAAACCTTCCTCAACCCCAGACAGGCCCACAGGTGCTTTTATTTCTCTGCTTTTTTTTTTTTTTTTTTTTTACAGAAAAATTCCTCAAAATAGTTGTTCGTAAGTCATTATCTCTACTTCTGCTCCTGTTCTCTTGAGAACCCAGTTAAGCTTTCATCCTCTCCACATAGCTGAAGTTGCTCTTGTTGATGTCACAATGACCTCTGCCTTGCTAACTTCAATGGTTAATTCTTAGTCTTCATCTTACTCATTTGGTAGATTTATTCCTCTTTCTTGAAAGTCTTTTTTACTTGACTTCTGGGATACCACTCCCTCCATTCTCATCCTAACTTGTTGATTTTTCCTGACGCATTTTCTTTTGTCAGATCCTCCTCCTCTTCACAGCCTCTAGGTTGAACTGATAGCTCAGTTCTCTCAGGTTCTTCTAGAACTTTTCTTGTTTTTGGGTGATGTGATGGTTAGGCTAATGTGTCAAATTGGCCAGGTAATTGTGTCCAGTTGTTTGGTCAAGCAAGCACTGGGCTAATTGTAATACAAGGACATTTATGGACTTTGGTTACCAGTGAGTTTACTGTATAGGTAGCTGATTACATCTACATCAACCGGGAAGATTGCCATCAGCAATGAGTGATGCTTTATCCAATCAGTTGAATGCTTAAAAGGGGAAGTGATTTCAGCATTCAGAGAGAATTTCCCAGGGGGTGGATGTGGCTCAAGTGTTTGGGCTCCAGTCTACCATATAGGAGGCCTAGGGTTTGATTCCCGGGACCTTCTGGTGAAGGCAGGCTGGCTTGCGCAGTGAGCTGGCTCAAGTGGAGAGCTGGCGCATCAAGATGATGCAACAAAAAGAGACACAGAGGGGAGACAATAAAAGACGCAGAAGATCAGGGAGCTGAGGTGGCGCAAGAGATTGAGTACTTCTCTCCCATTCTGGAAGGTCCCAGGATCAGTTCCCAGTGCTGCCTAAAGAGAAGGCAAGCGGACACAGAAGAACACACAGCGAATGGATACAGAGAGCAGACAGCAAGTGCAAAAAACAATGGGGGTGGGGGGGGGGGAGGATAAATAAATAATCAGGGAGAATTTCCCAGCTTGTTTTTGGCCAGCCGACGTCTCCCAGAAACTCATCAAGGACCTTCATTGGACTTTCATCAGAACTTCTGTGTTGCAGCCTGCCTGCGGAACCTGGACTTGTGCAACCCCACAGTCATATGTGAGAGACTCTTATAAAATCTCATACTATTTACAGATGTCTGCTGTTGATTCTGTTTCCCTAGAGAACCCTGATTAATACAGCTTGGTACCAGGAGTGGTTCTTGAGGAACAGAATCTTAAACATGGGATGTCTGAGGTGGTTCTGGGAGTTTTGCAATTGGCGCTCTACTGTAATTGGACTCAAGGGTACTGATGACTCCCTTTCCAATAATGAAGAGGCCACTAACAGTCCATGGTGTGCGTGAGTTGGCAATGGAGATACGCAAAATATCATCACTGAATTCCCCTACATCCACGTTTAAAAGAAGCAAGGATCTGGGTGAGAGTATTTTCAACACCTTAACAGAGTTTTGTGGAGTCAAAAGGTATAATGTTGGTTGGCTCCTCTTAGATACTCTGGATACAGTTACAGAAGAAAGGGAAGAGCTAAAGGCTTCAAATTTGAAACTTAAATGCCGCATGAGTGATGTGAAAGTTTCTATGTGTGCTCTGAAAGAAAATCTTGTCTCCTGCAGCCACAGGCTTGAGATATCTGAGAACCAAACTCAAACTCTCCTTGTACAAGTAGCAGACTTACAGAGGAAACTAAAATCTCAACTCTGCAGGGTTTCTGCGATTAAAATTAAGGCATTGATTGGAAAGGAGTGGAACCCAGAGGATTGGTATGGAGACTTATGGGATGATGATAATATTGGTGGGGACATTGGAACCCTAAATTCTGCTGAGACTTTACTGGGTAAACCTGCAATGGCCTGCCCTGTGGAGACCACACCTTGTCAACCTTGTGTCACCCAGCCTCCAGCCTCCCCCAGGGAGTCCTGATCTCCTTCCAGCCCTGAGGTGGGTACCAGCCAAACTGAAGCCTGCATTGCCCAGCCTCTGGCCTGCCCTAGGGAGACTGTACCTCCTCCCAGCCCTGAGGCAGGTGCCAGCCAAACTCCTACCTCCAGTCTGCCCTGAGGAATCTGCCTTACAATCCCTGCCAGAAGAGATTAATTCTGTCTCACCAGAAGAAAATGCAAAAGAATGCCCTGAGGTCAGTAGCTTGCAAGACATTTCTTTTTTTTAAATTATTATTTTATTATTTTTATTTATTACATACCCCCCCCTTTTCTGCTTGTTCTTGCTGTGTTCATTCTTGCGTTCTTTCGTGTCTGCTTGTCCCCCTCCCCCCCCCGTGTGGCGACCCACTGAGTCAGCTCACCTTGCGGCGGCTTGCCCTGCCCGCGGCGACTTTGCCCTGCCCGCGGTGGCTTGTCTTCTCAAGTCAGTCTGCCCACTCGAGGAGGCCCCGGGAACCAAACCCGGGGCCTCCTATAGGGTAAACCGGCGCCCTACCAACTGGGCTGCAGCCGGCCCCTTGCAAGATATTTCTACTCCTTCTCCCTACCCACCCTCACCACCCCTCTTGTCTTCAAGACCTATTACTAGACTAAAATCACAACAAGCCCCCAAAGGTGAAATACAAAGTGTGACCCATGAGGAAGTACGTTATACTCTGAAAGGGTTGCATAGGTTTTCCAGCTTAAATAGAAATCAGGGTAATACATGTGGGAATGGATACTAAGGGTATGGGATAATGGTGGAAGGAATATAAAGTTGGATCATGCTGAATTTATTGATATGGGCCCACTAAGCAGAAATTCTGGATTCAGTGTAGCTCTTGGGGTTAGAAAGGGCTCTAACAGTTTGTTCGGGTGGCTGACTGAAACATGGACCAAAGGATGGCCTAGCATGTGTGATGTTGAAATGCCTGATTTACCATGGTATACTGTAGACAGGGAATTCAAAGGCTTAGAGAGATTGGAATGCTAGAATGGATTTACCATTTGAGACCTGCCCACCCACCCCAGGAATGCACAGAGGACACACCTTTAACCAGGACTGAGAGGAATAAATTTGTAAGACTAACTCCGTTTTCCCTGAAGAGCTCTGTGGTTGCTCTTTTCTACAGTCCAGATATTACTGTAGGGAGGGCTGTAATGGAATTAGAATCCTTAAACATTATGGGGATGATCTGATCTCAGTCAGGTAAAAGTCAAGAATCAGCAGTTAATCGCCAAAGACAAGGTGGGCGTAGCATTGCAATGAAAGGCACATTCAAAGCAGCACTCAAAATAATGTGAGTCACATAGAGTTATGGCGCTGGCTAATAGATCATGGGGTATCTAGAAGTGAAATAGATAGGCAGTCTACTAAATTTCTTCTGGATCTGTATAAGCAGAAGAGTTCTGCAAAGCGAACAAAACCCTAACTCAAATTACAGATGCAGAGAATCACAGCCCTTAATCAGTTCTCAGACTTGAGACAGTTTATAGACCCAGAGCCCCTTGAATGAGGAGAAGGCCAGGTCCCCTTGGGGAAGGATCCTGTTAAACTGCCAAAAATTTATACTGTTAATTTTCCTCCCACCTTTCCCCAAGGAGATCTATGGCCTTTTGCCAGAGTAACTGTGCATTGGGGAAAAGGAAATGATCAGACATTTCAGGGATTATTAGACACTGGCTCAGAAGTCACATTAATTCCAGGAGACCCAAAACATCACTGTGGTCCACCAGTCAGAGTAGGGGCTTATGGAGGTCAGGTGATTGATGGAGTTTTAGCTCAGGTCCGTCTCACAGTGGATCCAGTGGGTCCCCAGACCCATTCTGTTGTTATTTCCCTAGTTCCAGAGTGCATAATTGGAATAGACATACTCAGTAATTGGCAGAATCCCCACATTGGGCCCTTGACTTGTGGAGTGATGGCTATTACAGTTGGAAGCCACTAGAACTGTCCCTACCTAGCAAAATAGTAAATTGAAGGCAACACTGGATTCCTGGAGGGATTGCAGAGATTAGTGCCATCATCAAGGATTTGAAGGATGCAGAGTGGTGATTCCCACCACATCCCCATTCAACTTTCCTATTTGGCCTGTGCAGAAAACAGGTGGATCTTGAAGGATGACAGTAGATTATTGTAAACTTACCAGGTGGTTTCCAGTCATGAAAAACAAACAAACAAACAAACAAACAAAAATATATAGGGGCCTTCAAACTCCGTGAAATTTCTAGATGTCCAGTGGTATGGGGCACGTTGAGATATCCCTCCTAAAGTGAAGGATAAACTGTTGCATCTGGCTCCTCCTATGACCAAAAAAGAGGCACAACACCTAGTTGGTCTTTTCGGGTTTTGGAGACAACAGATCCCTCATTTGGATGTGCTACTCCAGCCCATTTACTGAGTGACCAGAAAAGCTGCTTGTTTTGATTGGGGACTGGAACAAGAGGAGGCACTGAGACAGGTCCAGGCTGCTGTGCAAGCTGCATTACCACTTGGGCCATATGATCCAGCAGGTCCAATGGTGCTGGAAGTTTCAGTGGCAAATAGAGATGCTATCTGGAGCCTTTAGCAGTCCCCTATAGGAGGATCACAATGCAGATGTTTAGGATTGTGGAGCAAAGCCCTGCCATCCTCTGCAGATAACTGCTCTCCTTTTGAGAAAAAGCTTTTGGCCTGCTACTGGGCCTTAGTAGAGACTGAACACTTAACCATGGGTCATCAAGTTACCATGAGATCTGAGTTGCCTATCATGAGCTGGGTATTGTCTGACCCACCAAACCATAAAGTTGGGCGTGCACAGCA
>PVKH010023826.1:0-13762 GCA_004027955.1 Chaetophractus vellerosus
TGCTTATGTTTTGGCTCAGATGAAGGCAACCATGTTTCTTGAGCCTCTCAGAGTCTTCTCTCCTTCCAGCTCAGCTGTGGGAGAAACTATATTTTTTTCTCTCTCATATTGCAGGATCAAATATGGTGGCTCACTTTTTCTCTGTCTCTGTTTTTATCAGACCCAGCAAGAGGGTGGAGACTCAACCTGAGTCAAGCCTCACTAACATAGTCTGGTCAAAAGGGTTTCACATCCACAGGAATGGATTAGTTTCTTTTGGGGATTAACAAAAGAATTTCAAACTGCTACACTCTTTTATAAGGACATGTGTGATTGGATTTAGGGCCCGTTCAAATAGGGAAATTATCTGATGTCAAGATCAGATCCTTAGCTTAATCAGATCTGAAAAGAACCTTTTTTCTTTATAAGTAATAGTTACATGTTCCAAGTATCAGGATCTGATATCTTAGGTGGTCATTATTCAGCCTAGAACACATGAATAAGGCTACATGCATACAACAAATTGTGTGAATGTGCAAGAAAGATTGTGAAAGTCCTAAGCTCTTATATCTGGTTGATCGTGAGGCTCTGTGCAATCAGGAATTGAAGGCCAAGGGAAAGATGTCAACTATCTGACTGAGACAAACTAGGAGACAAAGTGGTCCCAGAAATTAAGAAATCTCTATGCAATCATCAGCTGAACATTAACCTAACTGAGCAGAGACAATAGTGGCTACAACAAAGAATGTAGGCTTCACATAATTAGTTAAGGAAAGTCACTAAACAAACAAACAACAAATACAACAAACAGCAATAACAAAATCCGGGCTAGGAAGAAAATCTGATTTTCCAGAAATAACACATTATATTATTTTGAATGTCTAGTTTAAAACAAAAGCATATGAAGCTTGCAAAAAAAAAATCAAAAGAAATTATGACCTGTACACACAGGTTAACAAAAAGCAACTACTAGTAACTGTGCCAGATGAACTACATTCATTGGACTTTAAAACATCCTTATTAAATCTGTTCAAAGAACTAAAGGAAGTCATATGTAAATAATTTTAAGCAGGAGAATGTCTAAATTGATAGAAAATATCAATAAAGGGATAGAAATCATTAAAAAAAAGAACCAAACAAAAATTTGGAGTTAAAAGTACAAAAACTTAAATGTAAATTTAACTCAACAGATTTTATTAGGCAGAAGAATTAATGACCTTGAAGATAGGTCAATTAAGATTTCACACTTTGAGAAAATGAAAGCATAAAGAATAAAGAAAAATATTCAGAACTTCAGAGACCTGTGGAACATCTTCAAGCAAACCATCATAAACATTATGGAAGTTCCAGAAAGAGGGAAGTTAAAAAAAGTGATGGAAAGATATATGAAGAAATGACAGAAAACTTCCCAAATTTGATGAAAAACCTGATGCTACACATCCCAAAAGCCCTATAAACTACAAATAAATTAAATTCAGAAATAAATAAAATGTTATAAAAAGGGTAAACTGTTGACACAAAATAAAATTGTTGAAAGTTAAAAGCAAAGAGAGAATCTTGAAATCAGCAAGAAAGAAGCAACCCATCACATACAATGGGGCCTCAGGATAATAGCTGATTTTTCATCAAAATTTACGGAGGGAAAAAGGCATTGGGATGACACTTTCAAAATTCTGAAAGAAGAATATTATCAAACTCAAATCGATATCCAGCAAAAATACCTTTCAAAAATGAAGACGAAATTAAGACATTCCAACATTGCAAAACCTGAGAAAATTAGTCACAAACAACCTGCTCTACAAGAAATACTTAATGAAATGAAAGGACACTAGGCAGATATTCAAATACATATAAAGCAATAAAGAATAGCGAACACCAGTAAAGGTAGCTACATAACTAAATATAAGAGATAGCATAAACATGTTTATTTTGTTTCAAACTGCTTATTCTATCTGATTTAATTTAAAAACTACATAAAATAATAATTAAGGACCATTTTGACGATTACACAATGTACATAAAGGCAAAATTTGTATGACATAACAACGCAAAAGAGAAAGGGAACTGACATATATAGGAGCAAAGACTTTTTGGAATTTTAAAATTAAGTTGTTATTAATGTGATTTAGATTGTTATTAATTAAGGTGTTAATTGCAACACCCATGGTAGACATGAGGAAACTATCCCAAAAATATAGTAAAATAAATGGCAAGGATATTAAATTTGTACACTAGAAAATATCTATATACATGTAAATAAGGTAGTAATAGAGGGAATAAGAACAAAAAAGACATGAGGCATTTAGAAAAACAAAAAGTAAAATAGCAAATGGAATCCACAATATCAATAATAATAACATCAAATGTGAACTGATTAAACACTTCAAACCAATGACAGAGATTAAAAAACATGACCAAACTATGTGCTGTCTACAGTAAAAATACTTTATATACAAGGATACAAATGGGTTGAAAATAAAAGGATGAAGAAAAGACACATCATACAAACTGCTGGAGTGTTTGCCTACTGTCAGAAAAAAATACACTTAAATAATATTAGTAGAGATATAAATGTTTGTAATGAAATGTCAATCCTTCAGGAAGATATAACAATTATATACATATATTAACCTAAAAGAAGAATCCCAAAATTTATGAAGCAAAAAAACAGTCAGAATTGAAGGGAGAATAGAAAAGTGAACAAGAATAGTTGGAGACTTTATTACCCCACTTTTAAGGACAGATAGAAGAATTAGGTATAAGATTAACAAGAAAACAGAAGACTTGAAAAACACTAAAGATCAACTAGATCTAAAAGATATTTATAGAACATTCCAGGAAACAACATCAAAATACACATTCTCCTCAAGTAACATGGAATGCTTTCTATGACAGACCATATGGAAAGCTATAAAACATTCCTCAATGTATTTGTTTTTTAAATTGAAATCATACAAAAAAGGTTCTCAAACCACAATACAATTAATTTAAAATAAGTACCAGAAGAAAAATTGGAAATTTCCAATTGAGGCAGGATAGATTAGGGAATAAAAAGACAAACCTAAGACCTGGCTGAAAAGCACAGCCATAAAACACGTGGCTATGGAGACCCCACAAGATGGCTGCTGGAAGAACCCTGGAGAACCCTGATTCAGAACTGCAGTTTCATCCAGGATCAAGGAAAAGTCCCTGGTATTATCAAGGGGCCTTCTCATTGGGTCCCCTGGGCAACTGATGGGTGCAGTAACCAATCAAAACAGCAAACAGCTGGGACTCCTCCCCCAAACATTAACAAGGAGAGGGTAATTAATGGTTTAAAAAGCAAGCACATAAGTTAAATCAACCCTTTTTTTCTGTTTTGCCCTGTTTTTGCCCTTTCTCGCCCAGCCTGGATCAGTATACAAATATACATGGGGACTTGTAATCTGTAATGGGGACTTGTAGTCTATAAATCAGTCCATTTTACCCTTTTTTTGCCCTTTTTCCTCTCTCTGCCTGGACAATGGTGCAAGTATACCTGGGACCCATAATCTGTTATTTTCTTTCTCTTCTCTCATATTCTTAATAAACTATTGACCTAACTAAACTGGCATGTACTTAAATTCATTTATGTAACAGCCAAGAACCTAGAGAAAATCTAGGAAATTAAACAACACACTCAAATAACCAATGAGTCAAAAAGGAAATCATACTGGAAATGAGAAACTATTATCGATGAAATAAAGTGAAAATACAAAATGTCATAACTTACGGGATGCTACCAAAACAATGCTTAGAGGGAAATGTATAGCTGTGAACTTCTATGATAAAAAAAGACAGAATGTTCTCAAATCAATAACCTAATCTTCAAACTTACAAAAGGAAATAGAAAGAACAGGAAAACCAGAACAAGGGAAATAATAAATATTAGAGTGTAAATAATTGAAATAGAGAATAGAAAAACAATAAAATGAAATTTTAAAGCAATCCTTTTATTGTACCTCCCTCATGAATTGGAACCAATGAAATTATCTAAAACTCTTCTCACTTCCTGATGTTCATAATAATATTGTTAATGTTATTCTGAAATCCTTTTATATTGAGAGAAAAGGAAGAAGAGAGAGAGATGGAGACAGAGAGGAGATTATTAGTTTAAGTAAATAAGTAATTACATTAATAGTATTAGTAACATCAATTTTCAGCTTAGGTTTAATTTTTAAGACTTTGCTAGTTTTGATACTTGTGGTCTTCTTAAGCCATAGGGCTATATCTCCAGGCCCCATGAGAAGCTGGACTTACTGGTATAGACCTGAAAGCCCTGGAGAATATGCACCTAACACTGCTTGAAATTTTATAGAAAATTCCTCCATGATTTTTCTTGAATCAAGGAAATGCTTTGCTATATAGCATGTCAGATTGACACCATCACCTAAAAATGATTTGTTGAAGGGTGACACTGCAGCTTCCTCATTACTGGGCCCACGTACCAGGGCAACAAGGCCAAGAGCTCATGTAACTATTGGAGACTGGGAGCCGACAGTCAGAACAGGTTTGGGGAGAGGCAGGTAAATACAAGAGATGTCAGGACATGAAGACAAGGTGGCAGAAATGGGTTGGGAAGAGTTGAGGGATAAAGACAGGGAAAGAAGGAAAGAAGGAAGAAGGAATACCTTTGAGGTCATAGTGGGTGAGGGAGCAATAGTTGAGGGAGGAGTTTCCTTGAGAGCCTCAGATAAGGTTGATTGAGAAGGTTAAATGGTCTGGTATAGGTAAGGCTGAGAAAGTCATGTTTCAGCTCCCTCAGACCATGAGAAATAAGCAGATCAATGTTTAGAAGGGATTTTGGCTCCCCGCGATTCAAAGGCCCCTAGACTTGAAAAATGTTGGAAAAGTCCCCAAACACACCATCGTCGTTCTAAATTAGCCCTTATTTTAAAACCAGACCATCTTTGAACTGCCAAACAGGAGGCATTCAAAGGACTTGAAAGGTGCCGTTGCTTTCGTGCGTGGACGCTGGAGGTCCATAAGTGAGGCCCGATCTCAACCCAAGAAGCGCACCAGGAAACTGTCATATAAAAACAAGCCTAGACTTAATAAGGAGAGATTTCATTTCAAACAGACTATTAGAATAGGGAGATCTGCAAGCGTTTTAAAGCCCAGACGAAAAGAGGGTGGAGGAGGGTTTCTCTTTTATTTGGAGGAAGATACAAGGCTAGAATGAACCAGGATCAGGAACTGGGCAAGGGAAAGTTAATACCCGAAGTGTGTTGAGGCATGGGTGGAGCTGGTAAGGAAGGGCAGTTCAGGATTCCAATTCTGTTTCAGTGGGAGGGTGAGTCAAAGATCAGGGTCCTATGGGGAGGAGAAAAGCTTCACTGAATTTTTTTTGGCAGGTTAACTAGTATCTTATTCCAATTAGTCTGTGGGATGGGCAGCAAAAATATTTCATCTAACCATTTATGAAAGAAAGAATGGGAATTTGGAGGGCTCGTGTACAGCCTTTTTCTAAGTAAACAAAGGGTTAGCCACAAATCTAAGTTTTATGAGGAAGAATGGTTATTTGCAGTAAGCTTTTTCCCAGAAAACAAAGCATGTGTGAAGCCGTGGAGGGGAATTTATTTAACCATACCTGTTTTCCATGATAACAGGAGTTTGGCTGAAGTTTCACATATTCATCTATCTCTCAAATATCACTATTTTTTCTATTTGCTACCTATTGGCAATGTGTGACAACAGTTATTTTACATATTTTGTCTTCTTTTGAAGTTGTTTACTGTAAGAAGGCTCAGATGTTACCAATTACTTCCTCAAGGCCAAAAGCAGACTTGCACCTGGACATTTACTTCCTTATTCAGATTTGTTTCCTTATAACATTATCAATAATTAAGTATTTAATAACCAATAAGAAATTAAGAATATATATATTTTTATTGGGACTCTATAGACACCTAAATGAACCAATGTCTTCTTTATTTAAGTCCAAGCTCAGAAAGTTTCTTTAGCCATTTTATGCCCAGAACATGAGTCAATGTGAGATAAATATGAATTCTGAAGGCCAATTAGTATATTGTGGATATGAAACACTTTTTCTTGCTAGTCTCTTTCCTAAAGCAGTGGGGCTCATGCAGTAATGTGCACAGTCATCTGTGTTGTTATATTTTCAGAATTCTAGACACCAGCATCTAGTATTCTAGTTCAATAAGGCTGTGATAATGGACCTGAATTTATAATTTCAGCAGCCTTCCACAGAGCTCCAGATACAGGGGTTTCACCTCCCTTTGAGAAACACTGTTAGTGATTTTCTTCTGACATTCAGTATTTAATTAATGCTTTATGAAGTCATGGAGATTTTAAGCACCTGCACTTGCTCATCATGGTCATGTTTAATAGTCTGGAAATAACATGTCTTGATCTATAATAGTCTTTGAATCCATTAGTTTCTTTTACTTTTTTTCATCACTAATTTACTAGGCTCATTATGCTTGCATTTTTTACTTGTTAAATGTGAACTCTAAATATCATCCCCTGTAGATATTCTTTTAGCTGCCTTATTTATTTGGTGTTCATTTAAGATTGTAAGTGAATTGGCTGAATGATGACACCAAAAGACTCCAGCAATTTTTCTCACTAGAACATGTTTGCCTGTATTATAAAATATATGCATAAAATTGTTTTTCAGACAAAATAAAATTATTAGAAATAGAAATATGATACCTGCCTACATATGGAACACATATTAATATAAAAATACTTAGTGTTTTAGATTTTCAAATATTTTAAAAAGGTAGTAATAATTTATATGATATAATATACTTTATTATTACTAATAAGCTTTAGGAAACTGACATAGTACAAAATATAATTATTAGTTTGGTAAAATTTCTAAATCTTAAAGGCTTCTTTGTATTTGTATACAGAGAGTACATGTGTAGATTATGTAAAATAATGAGAATCATTTTCAACAGAATTGTCATTTGAAATATTTGATGCTATAAGATAATAGAGAAACGACTTGCAATTTTGAATGAAAATTATTTGACAGTTGTAAAAACAAAATGATAAACTTTCAGGTATCCGTGTGTGCAGACAACAAACTTCAAATTTTTGGACACTTTTTCCAAAGAAATTTATCCAAGATGAATTTAAGAAAAAAGAAACTGGAAATATTTGCCATATTAATGTTAAAATTTAAAAAATGGCAAAAGCATTAATTTGGATTAAAAAAAGGCATATTTAATTTATTTTTTAAAGATAGACTTTTTAATTGTTAAATTACAAACCCATTTGGTCTTTTAGGCACTATATAACAAGGCATCTAAATCTCTTAATTGATGCCTCACACTTACACAAAGTTAAGAAAAGCTTGTAAATATTAGGCAACTCAACTTTCCACCAAGAAAATAACAACTTCCAAAAGCTTCATTTATTTTTTCTTTTTCCTTTTTTTAACTTTTTTTAAAAAACTGAAAGATGGCCCTAATTCCAATTTGAATCCCTTCTCCCCACCTATGTACTGAATCATTCCACCATTTCCCAACTTCTAGGGAAATTTTCACTATTGATTTTCTTTTTCAATGTATAATTTCAAAATCTCCCTCTGTATGAAAACTTTAGTATATGTATGTCAATATATCGGTTTCCTTCCAATGTTAAAGGTTGAGTAAATCTTCATCATGTAAAACTCAACTCCTTTGGCTCAACTTTTTCCTGTAGCTAATTCCCGAACTCTCTGCCTTCATTAGAACTACATACAAGAAATACGTCTCTTTCTTTTCCTCCCGTGATATCTCCAATTCAGTCGAATTTTGCCTATTCCCTTTAACTCCAGTTAAACTGCTCTTCTAAAGTGGTTTTCAACTTAAAACACCCCTAAGCAGAATTTGATTCAAATGTTACTACCATTTATTTTTAATATTTTATTTATGTCAATAAAAATTGCATCCCGGAAATTTCAAATGAACATAGTATAAAATTGAGTAGTATGCTTTGGATTCAAATAGAAAGTCATTGTCTTCTGGTAGATGAGTTAAAATAGAATATATTTATTTGAATAATCTATACATTTTCATATTATGTCGCATTGTGTATTTAAATATACTTGAAGATTCGTTTATTTTACATTTTATCTTGTTGATGTCATTTATCCAATAATATATTAGTAAGTGATGCATCCTGTTTCTAATACATATCAATAAATGTTTTAAAAATAGTGACTTTACAGTTGAGAAATTTGGCAAACAATCCAATTGGAGATGGTTAACATCTCTGATTACTTCATGTGGATATCATGTACGCCAGATAATGCAAAAAAGGCGCTTTATCTCTGTTGTATTCTTTCCAAAAACCTATATTCCCAGTTTAATAACACACAGAAAAATATATACAGCCATAGATTATGGCATGTATACCTGATCTGCACTCCTCAAGACTATCAAGATCATGAAAAACAAGGAGAGAATAAGGAAATTTCACCCAACAAAAGAGAGGAACCTGGGGAGACATTACAACTAAATGCAATTTGGTGTCTGGGTGGGATCCTGGAACAGAAAAAAGACATTAAAACTGAAACAGGTGAAATAAAAAAAAAATCTAGACTCTAGTTAATAGTAATGTAACAATGCAGTTTTTTAGATTTGATAAATGTACTGTGATAATGTAAGATCAAGTTAGGAAACTGGATGATGGTTATATGAAAATCTCAGTATTACCTTTGCAACTTTTATGTATTATGAAATTATTCCATGATAAAAAGTTTATTTTAAACCCTTACAATACTTGCATTTTCCTTATCCATTATGTATTTATTTATTTACCTATTTGTTTATGTCTATTGAATTCAGCTGCATTTGCTGAATACATATCACATTGTCACCATTTGTCCTTTCAAAGGTTGTTGATTTGTGTATTTATTATATAATTATTAGCTCCTTTTATACACACATCCTTCTTTTCATCTCACCACAAGTAATTACCAGGTGGCAAATATCTACCCCCATCTTTCTTCTCACTATTAACTTCATGCATGTTGTTTTCTACTACCCAAATACTTGCATATGATGTACATAAATTTAATAGTAATTATCTAATGGTTTGTGTTCTAGAACTCCTAAATCATAAATCTAGCCCATTTGTTTGGGGATGCCTGCAGGAGTAGTCCATAGCCAACACACAGAGATTATGGAACTATTCTTCTCCACAGGCTCCCATCCACCATTTTGCCAGAAATGAAAACGGCCCTCAGAATATACAACAACACTTGGACTTCACATACTCAACTACAAACTCTCCATGAAATATGCTTGTTTTTTATTTGTTTGTTTGTTTTTCTGTTCATGCTATTAACTAGAAGAGATATATTATCACCTCCTGGGCAAAAAAAAAAAGTTCAGGAACACCAGTTCCAGAATAGGTCTAGCTCATAAGTGTGTAGTGCAGAAATTTAGGAGCTTGTATAGATGTTCAGCCATATTTTGGTACTCTAGAAATCAATGTATCTATTATTGCCAATAGGTAGAGGATGCAGACAATCCAGAAGCCAGCCACAAAATGCAAAAAGGGAGCTGTGGAGGGAATGCATCCATACAGACCCAGTAACACACATCCCTTCTCGACAGTATGATTTGTGGTAGGTAGTCTGTTACCTTACCTTTTTGTAGGTTTTTCTTGAGTTTAGAGGAGGAAGACACATTACCTAGTATTATAGCCCTGAAGTCTACCAAAAATATTTAAAGGGAAAATTTGAAGTTGAGAGACAGAATGAAAACCCACAAATGGGGTCATTTCCACGTTTAAGGGATAACAGTTTAATGGATAAGAAACAATAAACTTACAAATGAACCAACTAATATTTCACTTTGGAATGAAGGTGGTAAAGAATAAAAAAGTTCCTTCTGTGCATTCTGCTAATATCATCTGTGCTACTTTTCTGTTTTGAAGTTATATGACAAACAAATTTTAAAGGATGTGACTTTTTTTTCTAATATAGGTATTTAATTATTTTAAGATAATCAGACACAAAAAGATCTAGCAAATTATCCTCCAAAACAGAAAAATGTTACTACATCCTACTTTGTGATGGACATCAGGGGTTAGAAGAATCAATATATTCAATACTGATTACCAAGACCTCAAAATGTCTCTTAGTCTCATATTACTTCTCAAAAATAATAATCCTCTTTTTCAGTGTTGTATTCCATCATATTTCCATGCATTTTAATATGATAATGTTGTAAGTTTGTTACCATAGAATAGAATATTTGTCCCATAAATAAATGTTGTAATTATCCTGTAGCCTTTTTCTCTTATTATTCTTGATCCTATATACAGCAATGGTATGCACAGCCTAAATTGAAAAGCTCAGCTTTATAAAGTGAGCATATTCACCTTCAAAAGGATCCTGGCAATTTACTTTGTCTATATATTTCAATATGTGAGAATTAAAGATGGCGAATAATACACACCGTGTGTGAGTGGAATGAGCTGCTGGCTCAGACACAATAGAGATTTTCAGCAAGTGGCCACTTTATTACTTACACAGAACAGGTCCAAAAGAACAGGGGAAGAGATCCCCCTGAGCCAGGTCTCCTTGGGAGGGCAACTACTTGGGTCAGGGTAGGTGGCTACAGCTCCACATGCGTCACTTCATGTTGGAGATGAGTGACACCTGTGCCACCCAATTGCTGGATTTTTATAATCTCCAGGGGGAGGGGAACCCACAACTGAGCAAAAAAGCATGTATCAAGCAACTTTTGTGCAGAGTTTCTGCCCTGGCAAGCAGCTTGGGCTGCTTGCTCCTGGTTTTTGATTCAAAGTGTGGTTAGACTGTTTCATTTCTGGGTAGCTTGTTTTATCATGGCTGAGATCTAATGTCTATCCCAGACAACTTGTTGTTTCTTGCAAAATGAAAACATACTGAACACCCACATGCAAACAAGCAAGAAAGGGAAAAGAAAGTGACAAGTGAGGGCTGGGACATGGACACTGAGCATGTCCATGACTTCCCAGGCAGTGTGTATAGGAAAAATTATTTGAGGCATTTATTTTTGGTACACTCTAGAGTATTAGATATTTTTAAGGAAAAAAATAAGTGGAGACTGAAATTATGATTCATGTATTTTACTGAACTTACTTTTATGAGGAAAATGAAATAGTTTTCAACAAATGTAGGCAGATTCTAAAGTTATTGTACTCTGATGACATAATCTGCATTTCAATGACGAATTAGCCACTGCATACTTAACTCAGGAAGAATGTTAAACACTGCTTAATGGTTAGTCACTGCAAAACAGAGTTATAAGCATTTGTTACAAAATGGATACAGTGAGTGATTCCCTTTTAAAATATGCTATATGAAGTTGATCTGACAATGTGTGCTGAAATTTCACATTGATACATTACAGTGCAGGAAAATAAGAGAGAATGGCATAAAACATATAAAATAGAGTTCAGAAAAATATGGTTTGTCTGTTGTAGGAAAAGGATTGACTTTAATGTAATTTTAGAAATTCTATTGGTTTTGTTGGGACAGATTTGATTTTGAAACAGGATAAAATATGGTTTTAGCTTGAATGAAATTCAGATTCAGTCAGATGTTGCTGCTGCTGACATCATAAAACTGTTTCAAATAATTTAATGATTTCACATGTTATAAAGAAACAAGACCTTGAAAAATCAAGATGATGGCTTTTATTGAAAGTTATAGATACAATAACATATGCTTTTTCCCATCAACTTAAAATAGTAAACATAAAATGTATGGTGTATTTTTGTAAAAACTAGTAAAAATACTGATATTAACAGTATATTAAAATTACAAATTAAGTGATCTGGTGTAACCTATTTAAAAAATTTGAAAGATGTATACTTTACTTCATTGTCTAATGAACAGGCTAAATAATGTTGAATTGTAAATATTTTTTAAATTGGTTTCCGTAAATATATTTGGGGATATTCACAGAGCCTGAAACACACTCTTTAAAAAATCTCATTCAGTTAAAGTTTTAATTTTGGATCATGGACTGAAAATTTGAACGTAGTCAAATATTATATAGTTTTTTATATCTTACCAAGAATATTAGTTTGACTTCAGTAACACTATTTGCATATGTAATTTCCTTTGGATCTGAAACCGTCATGAGTAGTGCCATTATGACTACTGTTCGTGACATTCGTCCTTGGGAGGCATAGAATAGCAGGTTGTTCCTTATTTTCCATATCCTAATCCCCATTAGCTTGTGTGGGGCAAGAAGGCAACAATATCACCCTTCCAAACTATCCACACAAAACCCTCTCTGTCACAAACAAATCTCAGCATTCCCCAATTCGTTATTTGTTTCATTATTTGCCAGAGCACTGTTTACCCTCTGAAATGTGATATATTGTATTTACTTATGTTTCTCTATGAGGTCAGGGGGTATAATCTGTTTATTTTATTTTTAGTTTATATTTGGGCTGTAGAACATAAACGAATGATTGCTATGTTTGCAAAATTCATGTAATATTTTATTATGTTGTTTCCATTTACAAATATATGAGACGAATGTACTGTAAAAAACTCTGTATGACCTTCAACAGAAAGTACGAGGTTAGAACTAAAATTGACCAGTTGACCACATAACTAGGCATTTTAATTACTATTGGTAACGTGTATCTTCTCTTTCTCCTTTTATTTTTCTCTGATTAATTTGGTTAGAATTTATCAATGTATTTCTATATTTTCAAGAAAATAAATTTAGGGTCTAACTTGGTAAATGTTCCATTTGCATTTGAAAAGAATATATATTCTGCTCTAGTGTTTGGAGTGTTCTATGACTGTCAATTTGGTAACCTTGTTTGATAGTGTTGTTCAGATTATTCATATCCTTTCTGATTTTGTGCCTGCTCTTAATTACTGAAAATGGGGTATTGATGTCTCTATTTCTTCTGGTAGCTTAACCATTTTTAACCACATGCATTTTAAAGCTCTCTTATCAAGTGCATTGACGTTCTGTTATCAAATGCATAAGCATGTAAAATTATGCTTTTTTGATGATTTGGTCTCTTTATCATTATCAAATAGCCCTCTTTATTCCTGTACTAAAGAAATAGTAATGTCAATGGTCATATGATTGGCATGGTTTAGAAAGAAAATCTGAAAGATTCATTTACATTTCAAAGCAAATACCTTTAAAATAGGTTGTCATTACCTACTTTTATTGGAATTTCTTTTAAAAGACAGGTTTTTAGCCTCTAAATATTGCATACAAATTAAGAGAACAGTGAAATTAATGAGTTCCTTTTTTTCTGGCCAGATTGTTTTAATTCTTCTGGGAATAGGCAATTTATTTGAAGAGGAAACGTGGGATAATGATTAGGAGAATACATTGGAGATAAACACATGTTTATTTCTATTCTAATTTTAAAAACCCAAAACAAACATTTAGACCTGTGAAACTTAGAAGAATTTGGCACAGGAAAAGGACACATCCAGAAAGCTCAATGAACAACAAGTAAGGTAAATGCAAAGAAATCCACCTGAGATGCAATATACTCAAACTGTATAAAGACAAAGACAAAGAGAATCTTACCAGTAGTAAGAGAGAAGTGAATTCTAATTATAAGTGATCATCAGTAATATTAATAGCTGATTTCTCATCAGAAGTCATAGAGGACAAAAGTCAGGGTGACAACATATTTAGAGTGTAGAAAGAAAAACTGTGAAATAAAAATTCTATATCTAGCAAAACTATATCTCCTTCAAAATAAAGATGAAATCAAGTCATTTCAGAATGCTTTGGAAGTTCATGCCAAGAGATATGCCCTCCAA
>PVKH010023827.1:0-13764 GCA_004027955.1 Chaetophractus vellerosus
AGCTGAACTCGTGAAGGAAACAGAAGCTAAGCCCGGAGAGAAATGCAGCCCCGGGAACAAAGGAACCCGGAAGCCTGAACCCTGGAGACATCGGCAGCCATCTTGCTCCAGGACATGGACTTTGGTATGGGAAGAAATTTATGCTTTGTGGCCTGGTAACTGTAAGCTTCTACCCCAAATAAATACCCTTTATAAAGACCGACCAATCTCTGGTATATTTCAAAAGGCACTCCTGTGGCTGACCAAAACAGTGGATATTTTAGAATATTTCAGGCTTTGATTACTGTTTAGATTTAAATCTGATGATTACAAAATTAATTTTGTTGAATATCTGTCATGGAGAAATGAGTTACATATTTCTGAAGTTTTTCTGAATAAAAGCAAAGCCAGAAATGCTTGCATGATTAAGCAGGACAAAGTAAATAAATTTATTTTTATATTCCATGTGAACAATTTCAACAGTATAAAAATTCCTATAAGTATATTCTATAAAATAGGTGAAACAACTATGCTTTATAAGCACTGATGGTCTTTACATGTTTTCCAGTAATAATTCAATTCCTAGAACACAAAACAGAAACATGTATGGAATAGTCCACAAAAAACTTATAATTAACCTTCAGTATTACAGGAAGCTTCTTGTTCCTTTTCATTCACATAAGAAGAGAATCTATTTGAATTGAAGTTTAAATACACCATTCTCTTTTTAAAAAAATTTTTGTGCTCATAATGTTTCTAGAATTTAAATGTTTCCAGTATTCTCTGCACACCATCTTATTGGCAAGGTTAATGATTTTCCTAATGAAATTTAAGGTAGTGACACGATAGGCTTCTTTTCTCCCAAGATTTATAAAAGTGAAATATAAGATATTTAATTTTTAAAAAATCTTTTTTTAAATATTAAATTTTTAAAAATTTTAACTTTTCATTAGAGAAGTTGTGGGCTTACAAAACAACCATGCATAATGTGTAGAATCACCCCTCCACCAACACCTTACACTGTGTAGAACATTTGCTACAAATTATGAAAGTACATGATCAGACCATTACTACTAACTATAGTCCATGGCGTGCATGTGCTATATTCTTTCCATACACCCTTTATTATTAAACTATGTATTAGTATTGTACATTTGTTATAGTTCATGACAGAACACTTTCATATTTACACTGTTAACCACAGAATTTTAACCAAGTCTGAATCCAGGTTTTAGGTATAAGAAAATATATGACTTTTGGTGGTATTTATTGAGATGGAGGAGAAGCTATTGTTATGGACATTCTTGTTTCCTGTATCTATAAATAATTCAATTGTAGATAACAACTTGAATGGAATACATTGCTTTCAAGTCCAGAGTAGGGATTTAGGCAGAGATATTAATTTGGGGGATATTACTCTATAGATCGTATTTGAAATCAATTAATCAGTTTGCTGAGGAATAAAATTGGAGAAGTTAGAAAGAAGGATCGGGACCAGATGAGAGAGCAAATACCTTTTGCTTTTCTTCAGAATTTCTTGGATAAAGAAGAGATTTGAGGTCATTTGAATGGTGATGATATGAAGGAAATGATCGGTGGAGAAGGAAAGTTTGGAGAAAAGTGAGAAAGTTCAGCTGTTGGTAGATGTGGTTGTTTAAAACTCTATGTACCCTAGAAAAACACATTCTTAAACCTAATCCATTCAGGTGGGTGTGAACCCATTGTAGGTAGGATCTTTTGATGAGCTTACCTCAGTTAAGGCATGGCCCACCTCAATCAGGATGGGCCTTAATCCTATTAATAGATTCCTTTATAAGCAGAAAGAAATTCAGATAAAGAGAGAGAAAACCACAAGAAGTAGAAAGCTGAACATCAATGGAACCCAGAAGAGGAGGGAGAGATCAGGAGACACTGCCATGTGCCTTGCCATGTGACAAGTTAAGGACCAAGGGTCACTGTCAGGTAGCCCCAGAATGCCACAGTATTTGGGAAGAAACCATCATCTTAATGACACCTTGATTTGGAATTTTTCCCAGGCTCAAATTGTGAGTGAAAAAATTCCCATTATTTAACCCAACCCATTCCAAGGTATTTGTTTGAGTAGCCTAGGAAACTAAAACAATAGACAAAGGGGTCCTTTGTCCTCTGTAATAGGAAAGATAAAGGAGAAAATGAGTGGCAGTAGGTGTGTAGCTGTTATAGCAGGTCACCGAGGGACATCTGATGATAACTTTTATATGCTCTGGGTTACAAACAATAGTTATTATAACTGCAATGTTCTGGGAGCTTCAAGAACTAGAACCCCTTATTGGATTTGCAGCTTTACAATGCTTTTATGTGCTCTTATTTTTGTGGGATAAGATATTTTTATAGTTTCTGATCTAGGCCAGTTTCAAATGGCTTGGTCCTCCGTCACTCTAGTTTTCTGTTTGAAAGGACTGGGCTGCTTGTAGTTTTAGCCATTTATCTGTTTTGTGCTATCTTTATCTTCTAACTTACCACTCATTAAATAAAGGTCTAACCTAGTTATTGGAAAATCAGAAGGTCCACATACAATAGGTCTTTCTGAGGGAAACGCTGAAAAACACATAGCACGACCTGTTCTATACTTTGTCTAATAAAGACTGCTAGGATTGTGTATAATTGTGGAACTGTTCCAGTTCCTGTGGGACTCTGAAGTAATCTGAGGATGATGATGAGGTATACTCTGTACCATTAGAAGCTTTAGTTAGATAATACTGTGACCCAGAATTTCTTAAACTGCATTTCTGTGATAGGGACTTCATGGAACCCAGGAATTTCAGGAAAATTGCCTGTAGAAACACTTATGTCAGGAAAAAGCCCATAATCTTAGTTATATTGCCAAAATGTGATGATCTCTGTGGTGATTTGAAGCTGTATGTACCCCAGAATAACATTTTCTTAAATCTAATCCATTCCTGTGGGTGGTCATTTTGATGACATTCCTTCAGTTAAGGTGTGTCCCACCTCAGTCAGGATGGGTCTTAATAAGAGAATGAAATTCAGACAGAGAGAGAAGAAAAAAGCCACAAGCATCAAGAAGTTGAAATGGAACCTGGAAGAGCAGGAAGAGACCAGTGGATGGCCATATAACAGAGGAGCCAAGGATTACTGGCAGCCAGCCCTAGAATGACACAGTTTTGGGGGAGAAAGCATCACCTTGATGATGCCTTGATATGGACATTTTCTTGACCTCAAAACTGTGAGTATAGAAATTCCCATTCTTTTTTTTTTTTTTTTAGTTTTTTTTTAAAGATTTTTTTTTAAAATTTATTACATATCCTCCCTGCCTTTCTGCTTGTTCTTGCTGTGTTCATTCTTGTGTTCTGCCGTGTCTGCTTGTTCCCTCCCTGTGCGGCGAGCCGCTGAGTCAGCTCACTGCGCGGTGGCCTGCCTGCTCGTGGAGGCTTGCCCTGCCCATGGTGGCTTTGCCCTGCCTGTGGCGGCTTTGCCCTGCCTGTGGCAGCTTTGCCCTGCCCGTGGCGGCTTGCCTTCTCAAGGTGTTCTGCCCGCTTGAGGAGGCCCCGGTAACCAAACCCGGGGGCCTCCTATGTGGTAAACCAGCGCCCTACCAACTGGGCTACAGCCGGCCCCATGAAATTCCCATTCTTTAACCCAACCCATTTTATGGTACTTGCTTTAGCAGTCTAGGAAATTAAAACAACCCCCAAATTACAGAAGATCACATGCTGATTTTATTCCTGATTATTTTTCCTGATCAAAATAAAAATGACAAGTAACAGAAAATTACTCTTTGTATTTACATTCTTTTCAAGGGTAAGCCTTCCTAATGGAAAATTAATGATGTAGAATTAGCATGTCCTATTTTCCAATTATCAACAAATTTCCTTCTTTTGTGATTGCATGGCACATTGTTCATACTGCTAATATAGTTTTTATTACATTAACATTTACTAGTCATTCAACAAATTTTATGACTCTGTTATTCTTCCAGGGTATTGGAGATTTTAACAATGAATGAAGCAAATACATACACACACACACACACACACACACACATATACACACACATACATATATATGATATTGTTGGTTCTGGAGAATTCTAATACAGAATGATATCATATTCATCCAGCCCACAACAGTGTACCTTGGATAGCAGTAATTATTGAGTTGAATTGAATTGTTGAAACCATAGCTATGTATTTTTTTCTTTAAATAAGAAAACATGTACAAAATAAGGCAGTATAAATAATTTAAAATGCCATATTCCAAAGAGTATTTTAATGTTCAGAAAGACAAAAAGATTAGTTTTAAAATCCTGAAAGCATTTTAAACCAGATCAAGAAACATGTTATTTCTGTCAAAGATGAATATTTGAAAATAAACCATTTATGTTTAAATAAAAGAAGAATTTACCACTTAGTTATTTATCAAATTTTTTCAGGGTCATCATTACAATTGTCAACATTTATTATGTGGCATGCTACTGTAATAGTATATAAATAATGCAGAGCAAAACAATGTAACTGAAAGTTACACTTGAGCACTAAGGCACACATAGAATCTCAAACTTTTACACCTTACTCCATGAGGAAGGAAAAAGAATTTACAATTAGACTACTGTAGTAGGGAGTAGGAATTATTATAGGGAATCAAAGGCTTCTCTAGAACTTGATAACAATGATTTGCATATGTATTTTCTTTCCTCTATTGTTTTCTTTTCTTTTTTCTTCTTCAAATATTGGATGCAGTAGTAGTTGTGATGAGACTGTCTTAATTTCTTCTCAACTGAGAGAAACTAGAAAGGCCCAGGGAGTTCCTAGGGAAATAAAGTAATATAAGTGACTTCGCTCATTGTGGTAGACCGGAATACAGTTCAAAACGAACACCTTCCCATGACACCGTGGAAGCCATATACACCCATGATCTATTTATTTTGTGCTTGGACATTTGATTTGCTTTGACAGATGGAATATAAGCAGACACAACTCAGAAAAGGCTTGAAAAGTGCCAGTACTTTTGGAATTGCTCTCTGGCATCACTGCCATTGCTATGAGAACTTTCTTTGGGCTAACCCATTTGTTCCAGGAAGAAGATGAGAATCACATATAAGAGAGGCAGGCTGCCCAACCAAATCCAGCCTTGTTGCCACCTCCAGCTACCACCACATGTGTCAGATAAAAAATGCTTATCAGTGTATGCTGCTAAGATTTTTGTGATTACTCTGCTTTATTTATTTTTATTGTGGCACACTAGTACAATATATTACTTTTATCATCAAAAAAATAAAGCATTTTTTGGGGGATTAATATCCAAAGGGTATAGATTAGGGGATGCAGAAAAGTCCCATGTTTAGTATTTTTGTTTTACTAAATAATCAAGAAAAGTTCCCTTAGATCCAATAATTGTTCAGCTAAGTAGATTGAGTTGGAGGTAAGAGATCAAATTTCCATACTTTAACAGGAATAATAATCATCTAGGTGGAACTAAATAAAATGTAAATACCAGTTCTCTGGTTACTAGATTCTGATTTAGCAAGTCTGGGATAGAGTACTGAAATATGATTCAGTCATAACCCAAGTGAAATGGAGGTAGGTAATACAGAGATCACAAGAAAACATGGATGTCAAGAGTTAAGGATGCAGAGAAATAGGAACATTCATTCATCACTGGTGGTGATGTCAAATAGTGCAGCCACTTTGGAAGACAGTTTGGTGGTTCCTCATAAGGTAGGTATAGAACTACCATATGACCTGGAAATCCAACTACTAGTTATATACCCAAAAGAATTGAAAGCAGATACCCAAACAAATATTTGCACACCAATGTTCATAGCAGCATTATTCACAATTGCCAAAAGATGGAAGCAACCTAAGTATCCATCAGCTGAAGAATAGATAAATAAAATGTGGTATATACACAAAATGTAACATTATTCAGCTGTAAAAAGGAATGAAGTCCTGATATATGTGACACCATGGATGACCTTTCACTCATGTTGAGTGAAATGAGCCAGGAACAAAAGGGCACAGATTGTATGATCTCACTGATTTGAAATAATTAGTGTAAGCAAACTCATAGAGTTAGAATCTATAATATAGGTTAACAGGGGATAGAGTGGTGATAGGGAATGGGAAGTTAAGGCTTAAAATGTACAGGGTTCCTAATTGGGATGATAGAAATGTTTTGATAATGGATTATGGTAATGGTAGCAGAACAATTTGAATGCAATGAACAGAATTGATATATATATATGAATGTTATTAAAGAGGAAATGTTAGATTATATATATGGTAACTGTGGTGGTTTGAAGCAGTATGTACCCCAGAAAAACATATTCTTAAATTTAATCCATTCCAGTGGGTGTGAACCCATTGCAGTAGGACTTGCTCGTGAGGCTACTTCAGTTAAGGTGTGACCCACCGCAATTAGAATGGGTCTTAGTCCTATTACTGGCGTTTTTATAAATGAAATAAATTCAGACATGAGAAGAAACAAAAAGCCATGGAAGCAAGAAGCAGAAATCAATGAAAGGCAGAAGAGGAGGGAGAGACCAGCAGACACCACCATGTGCATTGCCATGTGTCAGAGGAGCCAGGATCGCCAGCAGCCAGCCCCAGAATGCCACAGTCTTTGGGGAGAAGCCTTGATGATGCTTTGATTTGGTCATTTTCCTTGTCTTAAAACCGCAAGTGAATAAAGTCCTGTTGTTTAAGCCAAACCATTTTGTAGTATTTGTTTAAGCAGCCTGAGAAAGTAAATCAGTACCAGAATAAAAATTAAATAAAAAACAAATCCATGGAACTGCACTAAACAAAGTTAAGTTAAACCGTGGACTATAGTTAATAGTACAATTATAAAAGTGTGCTATTATCAATTGTAACAAATATTCCATACCAATGCAAGGTGATAATAATAGGGTGGTATATGGGAATCCTGTGTTTTATTTTATGCATGATTGTTCTGTAAACCCACAACTTCTCTTTAAAAAATGAGTTAAGGCCTAAATCCTTTTCATAAAGATGTGACTTGATTTTTTTTTTGACAAGTGTTCAGATTTATTTAGAAAATCACAGTTTCTAATGGCCTTAGAGCCCCATATTTACATATCTCAAGTTCTTATCCACAACAATGGTTGCTGTACACAGACGGTGTAACTTCCCTCTCTACCTTTGTCTCATCTGGACCCATTTTCAAGTTAGTTTCTAATCGTGCAGATTAGAAAAAAGACTAAATCATCTAATTTAAAACAAAGACAGCAACTTATCAAATTAACTTAAACATCTTGGTGGAAACCAGATGCTCTGAATTTCAGGGGTCTGTGATCCTGTTTCTAGTTACATCTCTCATGATGAACAAGCAACTACTATGTGAAGTTCTGGAATATTTGCCATGGTGGATAAAAGTGAAACAAGGAATTAATAAGTGGGTGAGATAAAATTGTGGCAGTGGGGGTGGGAGTGGAGGTGGAAAATGTGTAAGTGTGGAAGAAATAGACCAATAGTTATAATAATTCAGACAGAGGAAAAATCAATATGATCTGAGTTAAGTGGATAATATTTATTCTTTTAGCACAATTTTCCAATAAGTCTTGATATAATAATAATGGCACTAATAATAGTATCAAACACATCCAACACATATAGTTTATTTATGTGATAGCTTTTAATACTCAAAAAATAAAATCCCGTGGGATAGAGCCTACTTTTACTTAAAACTCACAGATAAAATTAAAGAGGTTAAAGAAATTGTGTAACATACCCATATTCACATAGGTAAAGGGAGGTAAAGCTGCTATTTGAATCCAGCTGGAATTTGTCATCCATGGTGTTATCTCAACACTCTAGCGTCCCTTATCTAAAAAGAAGGGCTCTCAGGTCAGGGCCAGGTAGCTTTCTATGTTAACCAGATGCTGGGGATGAATATTTGAAGAGTAAGGGAAGGAATGAATAAAACTCCCCACAAATATAAAGACTTTACAGCTTATAAGTCATGTGTATCTCAGAAAAGCTACCATAAATTTAATTGTAAAGCTACTTATAAAAATAATGAAAGCATTTTAACCTATATTTAAATATAATAGGTAATTTTTTATTTGTGATTTTAAGCACATAACAAAAGTGGATTCTTTTTCTAAAATGATTTAAAAAACAAACATTCATATTTTCAATCTCTCCACTAAAACAACTGATGGACAATTTTCTTTTCTTTTCTTTTCTTTTCTTTTCTTTTCTTTTCTTTTCTTTTCTTTTCTTTTCTTTTCTTTTCTTTTCTTTTCTTTTCTTTTCTTACCTCTTCTTTTCTTTTCTTTTCTTTTGTATTTACATGTGTATAACATTTTAGGTTGTCATACCTCTTTTATTTTTTATTTATTTATTTTTAAAATTTTTAATAAAAATTTTTTTTAGGATACATCGATTACATAATTGTTACACAGAAATTTTAGGGGTACTTGTGGTGAAGGTATGATCTGCCAGACTAAGCCTGGCTGGTTGAGGCATCACAGCTGAGCCATCCAGCCAAATACTAATGAACAGATAAGAAATGATTCTGTCCAAGAATATTTTATGTGGTGAAAATCCCATAAATTTAGTGGAACAAAGACAATTTACTGCTGCACAGGAGACATACCAGATGTATGTTCTAAAAGAGAAATCTGAAAAGGAAAGTAGTAACAAGAGCAAGAAGGTGACAATGATAGATATTTTCAAAAGAACTGCTATATCTCCATCTCCTTCAGTGTCTGCAGATTAGTTACAACAGATCCTGATGGTAAACAATTTAACCACATGGTTTATAAAAGATTAACACATTTATCCAGGTATAAAAAATTATATACATTAATTCATAATTTCATATATAATTATTCTGTTTCTGTAAAATATTTTGGATATTGAAAATATTTTAAAATATTTTGAAGGAAAAATGTGTTGAAAATTCTGAATTTAGGTTGCCTAATTTCTCTCCTCATGTCATAAAATATTTAGGGTATGTGTAAAGTTTTATTTTTCCTTCCATTAACAGGCACCCCCAGAAGTTTTTGATATATGAACGGTAGGAAATACTTAATATAGCTCCAAAAATATGATACATCTTTCATACATCCATAGAATACTAGTTTTAAGATATAAACTGTCTAAAATTGACTTATTTTGAACTATATTTTAATGCAATGCACTGTAGGTGTTAAACCATTTTTTTCCAGTCTTTGTACTATTTGGAATTAAGATACCTAAACTCAGTGGTATGCTGGTATATGTTTAACAACCAGCTGAAGTATGTTTGTGATTTGTAGCACTTGCCAAATCCTACAGTTGATTGCAAGCTACCAATGTGATGGTAACTGACTTGCAAAATGTTGAATATCTAACAATTGTCTCTCTATAGTGATGCCAATTGCTTCCACTATCACACTGTGAAACTGCAGAAATGCCATTAATCTGAAAGAAGTTAGTTTCTGGACTTAAAGGTATGTAATCTTCATGATAATTATAAGCATGGCTTTTGATGCCTGTGTTCTCTGACCATGCAATCATTGGATGTGACAGTATGAGGTTCTTTTGTGAATGCCAAAAAATTATACTCTTAAACTAATCCATTCCTGTGGGTGTGGTACCCTTTGATTGACTTAGATTCACTTTGATTATACCACTTTCAGTTAGATCCCTTTAGGTCTTTTCTTTCAACCACATCAGTGAGCCATAATGCAGGTTAGGTCTTTGCCCTCTTGCTGAGTCTTATATAAACTGAGAACACAGAGAGAAAGGACACAGAGAAAGAAAGCTGCCATTTTGATCCTGCCATGTGAGAGAGAGGACTGCAGGAAGACAGAGAAACCCCAAGAGGCTGAGAGGGGTCCTGGAGTATGGAATCAGCAGAACACAGAGGCTCAGAAAGAAGCCTCTGAGAGGCTGAGCCCATGGAGTCACTCAATACTGAAGAGATGAGCCATATGCCTGATTGCCCACAGCTGAACTCATGAAGAAAGAGGAGCAGCTGCAGCTGAGAGTGAGGCCTGGAAAGAGGAAAGCCATATGCCTGACTGCCCACAGCTATGCTCTGGGAGACAGTGAGCTCAGAGGGGAAGGCAGGGAACTTGGCAGAGTTTGGCTGCTATCTTACTTTGCCATGTGGCATGACACCAGGATCACCAGTACCTGACTTTGGTGAGAAAGCATCCCCGCTGATGACTTGATTTGGACAGCCTAGGAATGGTAAGTTTTACCCTAAATAAAATTTTCATTATACCAACCCATTTCTGGTACTTTGCATTGGCAGCCCTATAGCAAACTAATACAATGGAAAAGCTTGTTTTACGTTAAGAAAGCTCAATAATGGAATGAGTCTATCCATGCAGAGGGCCCATGAGAAGTTTTTTCTTTTAAGGAAGATCATATTCATCTAGTAACAAGTGCACAACAGATTAAAGGTATTGGGTAAAAAGCTAATCATTTACTGTGCTGAAATGTCTAGTTTGTAACTCATGGGTATGCATTGTTTAGTTAGGTTGTTATTGTATTGATTAACAGATATAATGATTCAATATATCTATTGGAACAATGTCACTGATAAGTTTTTTGATGACATCTGATTACTCCCTTATAGTAGATTCATTAGCAAAATTACTCTGCCAGGATAAATTTGTCACTTACCTCTCAAAAATATATCAGAGTTTGATCAATTTCTCCATCCCTTGGTGCTACCACCTGGGCCAAGAAGACACCATCAGTTCTTCCCAGGAATTTGCAATCTCTTAACGGTGCTCCCAGTTTCCACTTTTGTTCTGGAAACCTGCAGTCAATTCATTCAGTCAGAATGATCTTTTAAAATCCAAAGAAAAACCACAATACTTCTTTGCTTTTAAGGTTTTTGATATTCTAATGCCTTCTCCTTTCATGTAGATTAAAACCAAAGTTCTTACAATGGTTTAATGTCTTACATCTTGCTATATGATATAACTCCACCCCATCTAATTCTGCCTCTTAAAACTTATTCATCACATCCTAGATATTTGCCTCCTTGCTGTTCCTCCACCTCTCTAGGCCTTAGACCTTTGCACTCATCTTGTACTAGGTCTGAAATGCTCTGTCCTTACATTTAGTCATGACTCAATCCCCCACCTATCTTATTCAGAGTTTTGCTCAAAATTACCTTCTTAGTACCATAAAGTTGTATTTCTCAAATCCTCACATTCCCTATCCTCCTGCACTATTTTATTTAGTTTCCATAGCACTTAACGTCATTTGCCATATTTGATCATACTTTTCATTTGATCATTATCTGTTGCCCACCACTAGAATGTTAATAAAAATGAGGCGCATTTTCTTTCATTACTATAGCCCCAGATTTTGTCTTGCACATAATATGTAATTGATGAATATTTGGGAAATAAATGCATACATTAATTATTTCTAAGATAATTTTATCATTATATTTAATTTACCAAATTCTTCATATTTTAAGGGCTACCCTTAATGATATGCTATTCATACTAACTTTTTCTTTCCCAAAATAATTCATATAAATAGCCTTAACTATTCAAGTTTCTAAAAAAGAGAATGTCAAAATGTGTTTTTATATATCAAAAATACTTTCCAATTCAATATTTAGTTTAAAATATATTTTTATTTATCAAAAAATACTTTCCCCTTCAATATTTAAAGTTTAATATGGATACTTTTTAAAAATTCAATGCCTATGTTTTTAAAATCTTAGGTAAAAGATAGTGAATTCAATGAAATGGTCCAAGGAAGAAAAGTTCATTTTAGCTGTCATGACCAGTCATCGGATACTTCTAAGAATTAGAAGTTCTTAGGTAATGCATTTATATGCTGAGTTTGGCTTAGAGAATGGCCACATTTTAGCAACAAGGAGGCTCTCAGAAGGCAACCCTTAGGTACTCTCCAACATTAGGCTAAGTTGCAAATTCAAGAGCAAAAGGCTTGCAAGCATAGTCCTCAGCATCAAGGGCCTATCAATGGACCATTCTTCTTCACTAGGCATTGCCCCTGCACTCAGGAGATTGTTGCTGTTCCATTAGAGGATGTGGCAGAATTCCCCAGGATGGCAATTCAATAATGTTTCAGTTTTTGTCTGAATCTCCACCCACTGTGGCAATGCTCCATGAACATTTGAACATATTTATATACCTTATATGTGTGTCCAGGTGAACTTCCTCCCATGTATCCCCCATCACTGACACCCCACCCCATTGATCCTCCCCTGCCATAGTTGTAACCCTTCTGTGATCCAAAACCTCTTCAAAAATGGAGCCAAGAATTTTGCCAAATTCGATTAATAGGGAAATGAAATAATAATAGTAGGTTTATAACATAAGAAACAAAATACATAATAATTTAGAGAAACTAAAACTAAAATAAATTTTAAAAGATTGGGGTGTTAAAAAACTGAAAAACATTAAAACAAAACAAAATAAAATAAAATGATCTTTTTGATGTTTTTCCTTTCTTCACTGTAATATCAGTTGTCTTGTATGTACGTACCCATGTGAAAATCGCTTTTTGCCTGGCGGCCAGCAGGCCTACAGCACCTCCACCCTTACTACCAAGCACCAGCTGGTGAAGACATTGAATAAAAGGGGGAAAAGGTAAAGACAAATGAGTGTATATAGATAGCTACGAGACTTCAAAGTGAGTCGGGAGGTCATCAGAGAGGTAACACTTATGCACGTCTCAGCAGGATCTCATAGACGGCCAAGGTAGATATTACCTCAAATAGTGAGGATCCTGAGGGCTCTGGAGACACCCAAGACCCACGGTCATGGCACATAGCTCCAGAGTTTGGTGCCTTGCCAGTGGCCCTACTTTGGAGTTTGTGCTCCTGAGTGACAAAGTTGGATTCAGACATGACTTCTCTAGACATGCCTCTTCTGTCCCTTTTATTTGAACCTATACTTGATCCTGGAGTTTGTAGGTATACGTCCAAGAGACTTTAATCTTTGTGCTGTCCATGTGCCAGCTGAGCCCTGAAATTCAATGGAGTTGCAATACCTACTCTCCAGTTCATTGGACTCACCCAGGACAACTAACAAGGAGATGATGATAGACAACAACCATCCCCAAGGAACTGAGAGAGTCTACAACTGCAAGCAAGAGAGTACCATCCATCATCAAAGCCTCCTCCCAATTAGAGGTGGAGTGGGTAGCACCATCTCAGAGTCCTCAGGATTGGGGAGTGAACTATGGACTAGAGTGGACTTACTGGCATTCTACTGTGGACTTGTGATTCTAGCAATGGAAGACACTATATCCTTCATGTGGAGGCACTAGCCACTGGAGGTTCTAAGTGCAGGGAGAGGGAAATACAGGTGAAATGTAGGTGCATTTTGGGGACTTGGGAATTTTCCTGAATGGCATTGCAGTGACAGATACAGGCCATTGCGTGTCTTGCCATAACCTTCAGAATTGTGCAGGAGAGAGTATAAACTACAATGTGAACTATATTCCATGCTTAGTGGCAATGCTCTAAAATGTTTTCATCAATTGTAACGAATGTGCCACACTAATGAAGGATGTTGTTAATGTGGGAAAATGTGGGAGGTGTGGGAAATGGGGCATATGGGAATCCCCTATATTTTTGTGTAACATTGTGATGGCTAGGCTAATGTGTCAACTCGGCCAGGTAATTGTGCCCAGCTGTTGGGTCCAGCAAGCCTGGGGCTAATTGCATCTGCATCAATCAGCAAGATTGGATGAAGAATGGATGACGCTGTTATCCATTCAGTTGACTGCTTATAAAAGGGAACTGATTTCAACATTCGGAGAGAATTTCCCAGCTCGT
>PVKH010023828.1:0-13773 GCA_004027955.1 Chaetophractus vellerosus
AATCCTCCCTCAGAGGTGCACTTTGTAAGAAAACCTCATAAATGAAGAAACAGAAGCATTCCCTCCTTCTGACTTTCTTCTCTGTGTTTGGTTTATGGCATACCTGAACTCAAATTTGTTGCTGTCCGAGTCAATTCAACATTTGCTTCCAACCTCTTTGCTTCTGTTAAATTTGTTTGGCAGATTTTATTTCCTCCTAAACCAATTTTAGAGAAGACTGTTAAAAAGAAATACTCTCTTATTTTCATCATAACCTATTTGGGACTTTCTAGCCAAAATATAGGAACAGTGTATAAATAAAACAATAATACAACTTTTATTAGATATAGAGTAAACTTTAAAGCAAAAGTTTAGGGTTCAAAGAAGTCACTTTGCAAATGCAGTAAAAAAAATACAGATTCCTGTAACCAATCCATTCTACAGTATATAAAAAAAACCTCAATTTTGAAATTTCACAGTATCCCCATGCCATTGTTTAATTAGTCTCAATAGGACATTTTGAATAGGCAGTTTTTGAAGTATACTGTGTAAAATAAAGTAAGCTGCACAAAACTAGAAAGTACCCAACCTGACACTGAATTCTTGACTCTGCAACAGATTCTCTCAAAAACAATTTTAAGCAGTTGGTGAAGTACCCATTCCACGGCAGTACCTCTCAACATGGAGAAAATGAGTGTTAAAATGGAAAGTTCTAGAAAAGTAGAAGTAAAAGGATTGTTAATTCATGCTTGAACTAAAATAAAATTTGGCTATTCCTTTAGTCTATATCTATCTATCTATCTATCTATCTATCTATCTATCTATCATCTATCTATCATCTATCTATCTAATCTATCTATCTTTCTCTCTCTCTCTCTCTCTCTCTCTCTCTCTCTCTCTCTCTCTCTCTCTGTTGGATTAAAAATCATATTAAGTTACTATTTTATTTCATTTTTTCCTAATTCTTTAGTCACTTTCTTGTCATTCCTATCAGATTCAGATTAGTAGCAGGCTAATAAACTCATGGGTACAAATGATATAAAAGTAAAATAGTCCACACACTTGTCACCTTGAGATTTTATTTTCACACTGAAAAAGAACAATTTCTGATGGGCACTTCTCAATAAATCTGAGTGCCTTCATTCCCTAAAAAGAATTATATTTTAAACAGAATTCCCTGTTAAAAAAGTATTCAGTGATCTTTGTTTAAGCTGAAGTCAAGTTAAGCAAGAATAAACAAACAAAAACCCATGAGGGCTGAGATCATGGTATAGGTTGCTTTGGATAATTACAATATTTTATTTTTCTTACATTTTTTATTGAGGTATATCATTCATACATGAACATGCATAAACAACGAGTGTATAGTAAAGATTGTAGACTTGCAAAATAAACATGCGTAACATCATACAGGGGTCTCATGCATCACCCCTCCACCAACACCTTGCATTGTTGTGAAATATTTGTTACAAACTATGCAAGAGCATCATCAAAATATTTACTACTAATTATAGCCTCTATCTTACATTTAGTGTATTTTTCCCCCAACCCACTCTATTTTTTGAAAATATATTTTTATTACAGAGATTGTGAGCTTACAAAACAATCATGCACACGTGTAGAATTCCCATATAACACCCCTTCACCAACACACCACATGGTGGAACATTTTTTACAGATTTTGAGATAATATCATTAGACTATTACCACCAACCATGGTCCATAGAGTACATTCGGCACACTTTTTCCATACCACCCCCCCACAATTATCATCACAGTACATCCATGGCATTGATGCAAGAACATAGCATTGCTGTTAACCACAGTCTACAGGTCACTCCAGCTACATTTTTCCCATGCTTCTCCACATTCCCACCACCCTGCACTAGTGACATACATCCACTCTAGCTCACAAAGGACACTCTAGCATCTGAACCAGCAACCACAACTCTCATCTACCTCTGGGTTCACTGTGTTATTCAGTCCCTAGATTATTCTTTAACTTTCTTTCAGTTGACATTTACTTCCCCAGACTACCCTTTTCAGCCACAATCCCATTTATAAACCAGCTGCTACTCACTATAATGTATTACCATCAACTCTATCCATTTCCACACTTTTACAGTCAAGTTAATTAAAACTTCTACATATATTAAGCATCAGTAGTTCTTCTCAACCCTCTTCTTATCTCCTAGTAACCTATACTCTAGATTTTAACTCCATGTGTTTATTCTTTGTGTTTAGTTCATATTAATGAGATCATGCAATATTTGTCCTTTTGTGTCTGGCTTACTTCACTTAGTATAATGTCTTCAAGATTCATCCATGTTATCACGTGTGTCCCAATTTCATTTCTTCTTACTACAGCATAGTATTCCATCATATGTATATACCACATTTTGTTTATCCAGTCATTGGTTAATGGACACTTGGGTTGTTTCCATCTTTTGGCAATTGTGAATTACGCCACGGTGAACATTGGTGTGCAGATGTCTGTTTGTGTCATAGTTTTTAGGTATTCTGGATACATTTTTACTAGAGGAATTGCTGGGTCATATGGCAGTTCTATATTTAGCTTCCTGAGGAACTGCCACTGTTTTCCACAGAGGCTGCACCATTTTACAATCCCATCAGCAGTAAAGGAGTGTTCCCATTTCTCCACATCCTCTCAGACACTTAATGTTGTATGCTTTTAAAATAATAGCCATTCTGTACAGTGTTAGATGATAGCTCATTGTTCTTTTGACTTGCATTTCCCTAAGAGCTAGTGATGTGGATCATTTTTTCATGTGCTTTTTGGCCATTTGTATTTCCTCTTTGGAGACATACTTATTTAAATCTTTTGCCCATTTTTAAATTGAATTGCTTGCTCTTTTTATTGTTGAGTTGTATGATCTCTTTATATAGAATGGAAATCAAACCCTTATCGGATATGTGGTTTCCAAATATTTTCTCCCATTCATTGGGCTGCCTTTTCACCTTTTTGGTGCAGTCCTTTGAATCACAGAAGTTTGAGGAGGTCCCATTTATCTATGTTTTCTTTCATTGCTCATACTTTTGGTGTCAGGTTTAAGAATCTACCAGCTACCACCAGGTCTTGAAGATGTTTCCCTACATTTTCTTCTAGGAGCTTTATGGTACTTGCTTTTATATTTAGGTCTTTGATCCATTTTGATTTAATTTTTGTATAAAATGTGAGATAGGGGTCTTCTTTCTTTTGGCTATGGATATCCAGTTCTCCCAGCACCATTTTTTGAATAGCCTGTTCTATCCCAGCTTGGTGGGTTTGACAGGCTTGTCAAAAATCACTTGGCCATAGATGTGAGGGTCTGTTTCTGAACCATCAATTCGGTTCCATTGGTCTATATGTCTTATCTTTACAATCAGTACTATTCTGTTTTCACCACTGTAACTAGGTGATATGATTTAAAGTCTGGAAGTGAGAGTCCTCCAAGTTCCCTTTTCCTTTTTAAGATGTTTCTGGCTATTTGGGGCTTCTTACACTTCCAGATAAATTTGGTAATTGTGTTTTCCATTTGTTTAAAAAATGCTGTGGAATTTTTATTGGGATTACATTGAATTTGTATATCAATTTGGGTAGAATTGACATCTTAATGATATTTAGTCTTCCAATACATGAGCATGGAATGTTCTTCCAATTATTTAGGTCTATTCTGATTTCTTTTAGCAATGCATTATAGTTTTCTGAACACAAGTTCTTTACATCCTTGGTTAAGTTTATTCCTAAATATTTGATTCTTTTAGTTGCTATTGTAAATGGAATTTTTTTCCTGACTTCCTCTTCAGATTTCTCATTACAATTGTATAGAAACATCACTGATTTTTGCATATTGATCTTGTATCCTGACACCACTGAAATCGTTTATTAGCTCTAGCAGCTTTGTTGTAGATTTTTCAGGACTTTCTAGATATAGGATAATATCATCTGTGAATAGTGAAAGTTTTACTTCTTCCTCTCTGATTTGGTTGCCTTTTATTTCTTTTTCTTGCCTGATTGCTCTAGCTAGAACCTCTAGCACTATATTGAACAACAGTAGTGACAATGGGCATCCTTGTCTTGTCCCTGATCTCAATGGGAAAGTCTTTCCCCATTGAGTACAATGTTAGCTGTGGGCTTTTCATTTTTGGCCTTTATCATGTTGAGAAAGTTTCCTTCAATTCCTATTTTTGTAGTATTTTTATCAAGAAGGGGTGCTGTATTTTGTCAAATGCTTTTCTGCATCAATCGATAAGATCATGTGGTTTTTCTTCTTTGATTTATTAATGTGGTGTATTATGCTGATTGATCTTCTTGTGTTGAACCACCCTTGCATGCCTGGGATAAAACCCACTTGATCATGATGAATAATTCTTTTAATATGTTGTTGGATTTGATTAGCAAGTATTTTATTGAGGATTTTTGCATCTGTATTCATTAGAGAAATGGGTCTGTAATTTTCCTTTTTCGTTATATCTTAATCTGGCTTTCGTATTAGGGTGGTATTGGCTTCGTAGAATGAGTTTGGTAGTGTTCCTTTTTCAATTTTTTGAAAGAGTTTGTATAAGATTGGTATTAAATTTTCTTTGAATGCTTGGCAGAAATCACCTGTGAAACTATCTGGTCCTGGGCTTTTCATTTTGGGGAGCTGTTTGATGATTGTTTCAATCTCCTTACTTGTGATTGTTTTCTTGGGTCTATTTCTTCTAGGGTCAGTGTAGGTTGTTTGTACATTTCTAAGAATTTTTCCATTTTGTCTAGTGGTTTCTAGTTTTTTTGGCATAAATTGTTCATAGTATCCTCTTATGACTTCTCTTATTTCTGTGGTGCCAGTAGTAATGTTCCCATTTTCATTTTTTTATTTCATTTATTTGTATCTTCTCTCTTTTTTGCTTAAGCAGTCTAGCTAAGGGTTTGTCGATTTTGTTACTCTTCTTGAAGAACCAGCTTTTGGTTTTGTTAATTCTCTCTGTTGTTTTTTTGTTCTCAATTTCAGTTATTTCTGCTCTGGTCTTTGTTATTTCATTCTTTCCACTTGCTTTGGGATTAGCTTGCTGTTCTTTTTCTAGCTCCTCCAGCTGTGTAGGTAGGTCATAGATTTTAGCTCTTTCTTCTGTTTTAATGTAAGCATTGAGGGCTATGAATTTCCCTCTCAACACTGCCTTCACTACATCCCATAGGTTCTGATATGTTGTGTTTTCATTGTCATTCATCTCGAGATATTTATTGATTTCTCTTGAAATTTCTTCTTTGACCCACTGATTATTTAAGAGTGTGTTGTTTAATCTCCATATATATGTGAATTTTCCCTTTTTATGACACTTGTTGATTTCCAACTTATTCCGTTATAATCAGAAAAAGTGCTTTGTATAATTTCAATTTTGTTGAGTTTATTGAGATCTGCTTTGTGACCCAACATATGGCCTATCCTGGAGAAGATCTATGAGCACTGGAAAAGAATATATATCCTGCTATTTTGGGGTACAATGTACTATATATGTCTATTATGTTTAGTCAATTTATTATATTATTTAACCTGTTTCTTTATTGATCCTCTGCCCAAGTGTTCTATCCAGTGCTGAGAGTGGTATAGTGAAGTCTCCAGCTATTATTGTAAAGATGTCTATTTCTCTCTTCAGTTTTGCCAGTCTTTGCCTCATGTATCTTGGGGCATCCTGGTTAGTTGCCTGTACATTTATGATTGTTATTTCTTCCTGGTGAATCATTCCAATTATTAATATGTAATGTCCTTCCTTGTCTCTAATAAAGTTGATATCATCTGATATAAGTATAGCTACCCCAGGTTTTTTTGGTTACTGCATGCATGGAATATCTTTTTCCAACCTTTCACTTTAAATCTATTATTGGTATTATTAGGCCTAAAGTGAGCCCCTGCAGACAGCATATAGATGGCTTATATTTTCTTATCCATTCTGCCAGTCTGTATCTTTTGATTGGGGAGTTTAATCCATTAACATTCAATGTTTTTACTGTAATGGCAGTTCTTATTTCATCCATTTTGATCTTTTGGTCTTAACTGTTGTTGTATTTTCATCACTCTTTTGTCACTTTAGTTACTGTTACTGACACAGTCATCATTTCTAGACTCTCTTCCAAGCATCTGTCTCCTGTCTTTCTTTTCATGCTGTAACACTCCCTTTAGTATTTCCTGCAAAGCCAGTCTTTTTGTTATAAACTCTCTCCATTTCTGTTTATCTGTGAATATTATAATCTCATCCTCATTTTTGAAAGATATTCTTGCCAGATATAAAATTCTTGCCTGGCAGTTTTTCTCCTGCAGTGTCTTAAATATACCACACCACTGCCTTCTTGCCTCCATGGTTTCTGATGAGAAATCTGCACTTAATTTTATTGGATATCCCTTACATATTATGTATTGCTTTTCTCTTGCTGCTCTCAGAATTCTCTCTTTGTCTTTGGCATTTGACATTCTGATTAGTATTTGTCTCAGAGTTGTTCTATTCAGGTTTATTCAGATGGGAGTACGTTGTGCTTCTTGAACACAGATATCTGTGTCCTTCAGTAGGGTTGGAAAATTTTCCACATTATTTCTTCACATATTCCTTCTGCTCCTTTTCCTTTCTCCTCTCCTTCTGAGAAACCCATGATATGTATGTTTGCACGTCTCTTGCTGTCCTTTAGTTCCCTGAGACCTTGTTCAATTTTTTCCATTCTTCTCTTCATCTGTTCTTTGGTATGTTTGCTTTTGGAAGCCATGTCTTCAAGCTCATCAATCCTTTCTTCTGTTTCCTCAACTCTGCTATTATATGCCTCCAGTGTATTTTTAATTTCATTTATTGCACCTTTCATTCCCATAAGGTCTGCTATTTTTCTGTGTATGCTTTCAAATTCTTCTTTGTGCTCCCCCAGTGTCTCCTTAATAGCCTTAATCTCTTTAGCCATCTCATTGAATTTATTAAGGAGATTTGTTTGAACATCTATGATTAGTTGTCTCAACTCCTTTATGTCTTATGCAGGCTTATCTTGTTCCTTTAACTGGACCATATTTTCCTCTTTCTTGGTATGGATTGTAATTTTTCGTTGGTGTTTTCACATCTGGCTTGGTGAATATATTTATTCTGGGTGCAGTTTCTCTCTTTCATTTAGGGATTTCTTGTCTTTTCTCTCTTGCTAATCGTATAGTAGGAGTAGAGGATATAGTTGGTGCTGTAAGCTATGGAGGCTGAAGCTGCCCATGTTGCCCCAGGTATTGATGAAGCTTCTCCCACCTTTCTTCTCTGTCAGGAGTAGGGACAGAGCTGCAACCATGTGTAGTAATCCAAGTTGGGCAGGGCAAGACTGTCTGTAGTTGCCCAGAGAGACTGATGAAGCTTCACACCCCTTCCTCCTCTATCTGGGGTGGGGATGCAGCTACAGTTGTGGGCAACAACCTATTCTGTGTGGGTACAAAATGACCACAGTTGCCCAGGTAAACTGATGTAGCACCAACCCCCTTCCCTGCTGGGGGTGGGAATGGTCCCTCTGGAGTGCCCAACAATTTGTGTGGGCTGAATACATCTGTTGTTTCCCTGAGAGGCTGAGGGAGTACTGTCTCTTCTGCCCTTTAGGGGGTGGGAATGGAACCACCAATGCCCAACAGTTCAGTCCCTGCAGGCCGAAAGTACCCACTGTTGCACGGAGAGGCTGTGGGGACGCCAGCCCCCTCCTATCCTATTAGGGTGTGGGGTTTGATCCACAGGCACCCAATAGTTCAGTCCTTGTAGGCCGAAAGTACCCACCATTGTCTGGAGAGGCTGAGGAAACACCAGCCCCTTCCTATCCTATTGGGAGTTGGGGTAGATCGATAAGCATCCAACAGTCCAGTCCCTGAAGGACGAAAGTGCCTGCCATTGCCTGGAAAGGCTGTGGAAACACCAGGCTCCTCCTTTCCTTTTGTGGGGTAAGGGTGTATCCACAAGTACCCACCAGTGCAGGCTTCGTGGGCCATAAGCACCTGCAGTTACCCAGAGAGGCTGGGCAAACACAGTCCATCTCTTGTCCTGTTGAGGATGGGGGTGGAGCCACAGGTGCCCAATGGACAGGTTTGTGCAGGTTAAAAGCACCTGAAGTTTCCCTGAGAGGCTGAGGGAGCACCAGGCCCCTCCCATCCTATGAGGGGACAGAGGTGGAGATGGACTCAAAGGTGCTCAACAACCATGTCATGTGGGCTGAAAACTCCTGCCATTGCCCAGAGAGGCTGGGGGAACACAGCTCCTCTCCTATCCTATTGGGGTGTGGGGAAGCAGCCCCAGGTGTCCTGCTATTCAGTCTGTGCTGGCAGAGAGCACCTGTAGTTGCCTGGAGAGCCTGGTGCAGGGCCCGCCAGCTTCCTCCCTGCTGGAGGTGGGGCTGGGGTTTAGGCTAGAGCTGCAATCCCACCTGGGTGGAAAGAAGCCGTTCCCTGCCAGCACTGTGATTTTCAGTCAGCCCTGCTTTCCCTCAGGCAGGGGCGGAGTCAAAATGGCGGCTACTGGCCTCCTCCTGACCTGGACAGGCTCAAAGTCTAGCTGTTCCTAGGATTATACTTTAGCCCACCAAATTTATTAATCAGTAGCTGAGGTCGGTGCCACACAGTGTCTTCCTCCCACAATTATTGGGAAATGGAGCTTCCAGCTCCAGCCACAAAATAGCTCCAGAGGCGACTTGCACCGCGGGCACCATCCTCTGTGGCTTGAAGTGCTCTACTCACGAATCCTCACTGCAGATGGGCGTCTTCTCCTTCCATTCTTTCAAGGATGTTGCAGGTTGCCCTTCTGGACTCCTGGGGCCTCCAACAGGTGCTCTAGGTAGCTCTGGGTGATTCCTAACTGCCCTGAAGCAGGAGCTGATTCTAGGAGTGTCTTACACTGCTGCCATCTTGGCTTACCCCTACAATATTTTATTTTATTTGCTTGAGATTTCATTTTAACATGTTCAGCTCTGCCTTCATCCCGTTTTTTCTTTCCTTTTTTTTTTAAAATTTTGCAGAATTATTCCGTGGAATTATAACAATTAAATACCTCTTTTTTTTAAAGATTTATTTTTATTTTTATTTATTATACATCCCCCCCTTTTTTGCTTGTTCTTGCTGTGTTCATTTTTCTCTACGTTCCTCTGGGTCTGCTTGTCTCCCCCTGCTGGGGTGACCTGCCGAGTCAACTCACTGGCACGGTGGCCCACCTGCTTGTGGGTACTCGCCTTTGCCCGCGGGGGCTTGCATTTTTGCCCGCCCCTGGGGGCTTGCCTTTGCCCGCAGCAGCATGCCCCGCCCGCGGTGGCATGCCCTGCCCACGTTGGCTTGCCTTCTCTAGGCGGTCCGCCCATTCGAAGAGGCCCGGGGACCGAACCCGGGGCCTCCCATGTGGTAAACCGGTGCCCTACCAACTGGGCTATACAGCCGGCCCCAATTAAATGCCTCTAAATAGTGGAAGATTCCTAAAGTAGAGCATAATATGTACAATGTAGTAAGTTGAGAAGGATAAAAATTACTACTCTAAGAAATGTATAATTTAATGATGTAACTATAGTTTCCCCATTTTAACAGAGATTTTAAAAGCAAATAAACCTTCTCATTGCAGGGACTAGAATGCCTTACCTGGCTAACAAGTCACCCCCCTTTGGGTCTTAGTGTTGTCCCCTTCAGGAAGTGTTTCCCATGCCACATCACTGATAACATGTGCCTCCTAGTGCTACATGTCCCTCTAGGTTCATAGATTCCTTCATGATCCTTTTCATATCATACCTGCCCATCTGTTTTTCTCTCTCTGCAACTGAAGTACATATCCTTAGGGGTTGTACTTTATTGCTCATTTAATCCCCAGTCCCCAGATCATTGATTGCTCATAGTAAATCATTACATTATTGTCAAATAAATCAGAGTGGCATACGAGATAATTTGGCAATATTTTGAGATGTTAGGGAAATGACTTCCATTGAAGATAATTTTATTTCTTTTCATTTCAATGAGTATTTAATGAGTGACTAATATGATTTAGACTCTGGGCAGAAGAATGAACGTAATTACATATCAATCGTATGGTTTATATAGAGTAGCATTTTTAGATGTTATGTGTCTGACTATATTAAGGATGAAAAAGTTCACTTACAAATATACAGATATAATGCAATATCATCATAGAATAACAGAATCTTAAATTTGAAATAGATATCAGGGGATATTTAGTTCAAATTCCACCTAGTGCAGTTTTTCCTTCCACAACTTTTTGACATAATATTATTGAGATTTTTGTTAAATACCAAGGGGGAGATTAAGTTTGAATAGTCTATATCTGTGAATAGTCTATAATTGGTCTAAGACTTTGAATGTTTTTAAAAGAAACTCAACTGAATGGTGAAAAGCAATAGAAGTAAAAAATAGATTGCTATCTAGTTCTGTCAAATTAGGAAGTTGTCTGTATTTATTCAAATTAGGAAGCTAAAGTACCAGGTGATCCTGCTGATTCTTTCCTTCAGGCACTCAGCTGAAATGAAATGGTTTTGAAAGGCAGCTTCAATTTTTTTTTAAGTATTTAGGCCAATTACTCAGAGAATCGAAATGACCAGGTGTCAGAGAAGAGTTGCTATTAGAAATATTTATTTCCACACATGGTTGTCAAACTTCTCTCTTCACAAATGGCTAGCAACCTTCCCATCTTTTAATGTGATTTCTAAAGTATACAGATACGACCTTGACCATTAAGAGTTCCTACTCTCCCGGCTTTCAAATGAGAGTGTAACCTCAAACTATACGCTCGCAGTGAAAATTCAGTAGAGAAAAATATTTAGAAAGTTTATAAGTGAGTCCAGCTCTTTCCAGATCAAAAAATAAGACCTAAAGATATCCCATAAAATAATGGGATTTTGATTTTGCAGAAAAGCACACCTCTTCAGCATTTCGCTTGCCCTGAGTCCCAGATTCCCTCCACTTGAGTTGACAGTAGACATCAGAAGTAACCCCTAAGGGTATTTGTGTCATCTGGTATAACAACCAGGAATTTTGTGGCTCACTCTCTCTTTGAGTATTGGATTGCATTATTTTGGTACAGTATAATACTGGGTGCAGTATAATCAGATCTTTTATACTTCACCTCAGGTGTGACTGTGATCTCCTGTGCCAAGCCCATGCATTGTTCCTTTCCTTTTCCCCAGTCCTTGTCACTAGATTTAGAATTGTAGCTGAACTCTCTACTTACGAGAGCACATGGTGCAAATCATAGCACTGAGAAAGGGGAAAATTCCTCAGAACCACTGTCCTCACTTAGGGCTTCAGAGATTCTAGAACATTCAACATCATTCAAGGTCTAGTCTTGCATACATCAAGTCTGAGTATGTGAGCGGCGGCGACATGACCTCTCACCAGAATTCACTTTGTTCATCGGGCCGACTGGAAAACCTGCCAAGGCAAAGAAATCAGCCAAATCCATCATGACTTTTTTTTTTTTAATCTTTTACCTGATCTCATATAGAAGTTGGACAGCGATCCCATTGATTCGTTGTTTTTTCTCTCCTTTGCAATGTTACCTTGATGATAACACATTTTGTTTAAAAGACATATTATTTCTAAGCATGCTTTTAAACACAAGTATATAGATTATTATTTTACATTCTTCTAGAATGGTATTGTTTACCCCAAGTGTAGCATGAACCACAATTTGACAGTTTTCTCAAAACTGAGTTTCCCTACTTTTGTGTCAAGCATCAGCAGCTGTGTGCTCTTGTGAGGAAGTAAATGGGCTGGTACCCACTGCGTCTACTCAGTCTTGGGTAGCTACCTCTCCATGGTCAGCTTCGCTCTTGAGATAGATAATTCAGAAACTCAAACTAAATGCTTTTTCTCTTTTTGTCAATCCAAAACTCACATGTAACCCAGCATTTTTTTAATGTGAGTTGCTTTTCTTACATCCTATTTTGTTGATACATTGGGTACTCTTTCCATATACATGAAGCAGAGGAAGAGGGGCAAGGGAGAGCAAGCAAGGGGGAGGAAGAGGTTGGGAGGGAGGCAGGGAGGGAAAATGAGAGGGAAAAAGGGAACTGAAGGGAAGGAAAGGGGAAAAAAAGAGAACTCAAAGGGTCTCAGGGACAAAAGTGAAAAACTGACTCCTGCTTTTCCAAGTTTTTATTGTTCTTTTTCTAGATCTCACAGCACTTTACTACACCATCTCTAAATTCATGAAGAACACAGAGTTCTTTTTAACTTTCTTCCTTTTATTAAATCTCATTCAATACCATTTCCTCCATATCAGTGCTTTATTTTTTAAGTTTGGACTTCAATTAATAACATGAGTTTATTAATTGTCACACATGTTAGAAGTTAATAATCGGGGAGACTGGATGAGAGGGGTAAGAGAACTTACTGTATTATCTTCTCAATTTTTCTGTAAATCTTAAACTTCTAAAAATAAAGCCTATTATAAAAAGCGAGAGAGAAAGAGAGAGAGAGAGATCCATTTCAGAAGCACCTGAGGCATCATTCTTTCTCTAGCCATGCCTGTCAGGCATGCTGCAGATTTATTCTCTAGCCCAGGGTCAATATTCACTGACTTTTTCTTTTCTGTTAGATAATCCAAAATGCCAATTTATTAATCTATAAGGTATGTCTGACAAGATGTGCAACATAGTCATTTGCTTAGGTCGTTTCCTGGAAGCCAGGGATGCTTAGAAAATTGAAAATTGCTTGGGGAGCATAGAAGAGGAACAAAAGTGGAATGGTTTTTCAGGGGTAGAGCTGCAAAGAGCATGGCGACTCTGTCGTCCTTCATTTGGTCTCAGGAACCCACCTTCGCTCTTTTATTCCATGTAAGTTTTATTTATTAGAGAAGTTTCAGGTTTACAGAAAAATCATGCAGAAAATAGAGAGTTCCCATATACCCTCCTCCCCCATTATTAATCCCTTGCTTTAGCTTTGTTACAATTGGTGAAAGAATATTATTATAATTTTCCTATTAACTGTAGTCCATAGTTTACATTAGAGGTCACTGTATTGTACAGTCCTATGGGTTTTTTCATGTCAGTGCTTTTTACCTCTCCTACATACTAATGTTTATCCTGACTTTGTCTTAAGGCCTATTTCTCCTCACCAAAGATACTTTTCATTGGCAAGCTCAGGCACGCTTTAATTTCAACTAACAGCTGTACTCTTGTGGTTCTGAAATCTACTCTATCTTCAGCACACCTCTCTCCCGAACTCTAGACTTATATTTCCAACTGATTACAGGCCATTTTCACCGAGACATTGATTCATACATAACTCAAATTTGATGTTTGAGTTTGAGCTTATTTTCTGAAATCTGTCTTTCCTCTTGGAATTTTACAAATAGATTAATAATCCCACTCCAAACAGTCTCTCAGGCTGGAAATCCCTGTCATCCTTCTCTTTCAGTATCCATATTCTATAGGTTACTGAACCCTGTTATTGTTCATTTGAAGCACTCCTTCCTTTCTTTTAACAGTTATTCATAAACAGAACAAGATAAATAAAATAAAATCTCAATTATTAAAATAACTAAAGGAAGAAAGAAATGGGGAAACCATAATTAAGGAAACACTTGTAAACAATTTCATATTAGAAATATTACTTATTTTTTTTTTTTTTTTTAAGATTTATTTATTTTATTACATATCTCCCCTTCCCCCCACTGCGGCGACGCGCCGAGAGTGGTCACTGCGCAGGCGCGGCTTTCCCTGCTTGTGGGCGGTCTCTGCGTCCGTTCACGGCCGGCTTTCAGTTCGCGGGTGGCTGGCTGTGCTCCATCCGTGGGCGACCTGCCCTGCCCGAGGTGGCTCTTGCCCTGTCC
>PVKH010023829.1:0-13765 GCA_004027955.1 Chaetophractus vellerosus
TCTTTTCAGCTGCAAACTGAGCAAAAAAGGGGAAATCTGCAGCTGCTATAACAAAAGATAGTCAAATGCTCATTGTCTAAAATTTAAAATTTAAAATATACAAGGGGGTTCAGTGAAAAGTCGTGCCTTTACAGAAAACCTTAAATCAGCTTCTTCATCAAAAGCACATTGGTCATATTAAAATGAGTAGAATTCATAGTCCTCAGCCACCCAGTTCCCCTCACTCCAGGTAACCAATATCAGTTTCTTGTGTAAACTTCCAGGGCTATTTTATGTATTTGTAAGCAAATATGTCTATGTTATTTTTTCTACACAAATGTATGAGTTATTTAATACTGTTTCTCTCACCAGAGATAAGTCACCATATATGCATTTTCCTTTGGGGTAAAAAAATTGATTTATTTAAAAATACATCTTAGAATCTTACAGTTGTAGAGATCAGCTGGAAATTAGTTTCCTTTGGCATTAACTTATTTTCTCTTCCTATCATTGAAGACTTGGTGTACTCCTGAAGGTGGGTGGCAGTGGGGAGGGCACTGTGATCACTGAAGATCAGAGCTCTAAAGAGAATTATTAGATATTTGCAGCACTCTTGGAAGCCTTATTTGTGACTGACAGAACAAAACATTCAGGATCTCTCAGATCATCCAGACACTGAAATATTCTTGATTTTGGGGGGGCTGTCTAGACAGTAGAGTCTGCTGATCATTAGATTTTATTCCTGCCTGTTCCCTAACCCTTCCAATATATTTTTGTTTCATTTTGTTTGTTTGTTTGTTTGTTTATTATGGCAACATATAAAACATAGCATTTGCCATTTTAAACATTTTTTAAAAGTACAGTTCAGTGGTATTCACTACATTTACACTGTTGTGCTACCATCAACACCTTCCAACACATTTTCCATCCCACAGCCAAAGTGATCTTTTAGAAATTTAAATCATCTCGAGTTACTTCCCTGCTTAAAGTTCTCCAGTGATTTCCAATCATACATAGAATGAAATCCAACTTCCCAGGCTCGTAAAGATCAGGCCCCTGCCCATCCCTGCCCCCAGCTCCTCCTTGCCCAGGTAGCCATGTGAGCCTTGGACCATCTCCTAGAACATCCTGAGATCTTTCCTTCCTCAGGGACTTTGCACTTGCTGCCCCCCCACTGCTTACAGTGCTCTTCCTCCACTTTTCCCATGGTTGATCTCATCCATTAGGTGTCACCTCCTCAGAGAGGCCTTCCTTGACTTCCTTATCCAACCAGGTCCTCTTTGTTATTCTGTAACACAGTGTGCATTTTCATTCATAGCATTTAACACAACTAGTCGTTATTTACTTATGGCTCCATCACTAGAATATGACTTTGTCTTTTTTACTCTTGTCTTCCTAGGACGTGGCACAGCACATGGCACAAAGTCAGCACTTAACAAACACTGCAGTATACGTGAAGGAATGCAAAGTCTCTTAAGCTTTCTGAGTGCGATCTGCAAAATGGGTGGCTTGCAATAGCCTTATGACTCCCGCACTTATTTCCACATCAAAATCACCTGGACGGCTTTAAGAATGTACAGATTCCTGGACCCAAACCTGAGAATTCTGATTCAGTAACTTCTGGGTGGAGCCCAGGGAGTTCGTCCATTTCATAACCGGCCTCCCCCCAGGGGATTGTGATACAAGCCAAGATGGTCAGTGAGGCTCTAAAATTCTGTTAGTCATCCTACAGCTCGAGATTTTCTTTTGGCTGCGTGGCTGGATTCTGACGTGGACAGATCTGAGGTGGCAGCAGCAGAATATCATTAAGAGTAAATGCAACTAGTCAAGTGAGGCTAATTACACCAGCAAAACCAGCCCTGTCAGCATACGGTAAAAACACACGGGGGAAGCAGCTGGGAGAGATCTACTCACTTCCTCCACTCATTCAGCAAGATGCAAGTTAGCTGAAGGAGCACCCCCTACAGAAAACCTTCAATCAGCTTCTTCATCAAAAGCACATTGGGACGGGGGAAAAAAAAAAACCACATTGGTCACGTTAAAATGAGTAGAATTCATCAAAAGAGAATTTGAATCTGAAAGCTTACAAGCACCAATTCCTATCACTTTCTTGGGAGAGCTTCATATTTACATGCAAATGGTGGCTTTCTATTTTCTTTAGACACAATCCCACCTAAAAGTCTTATTGTAAAAGCAACAAGATTTTTTTAGACCTTTTATTTATGGCCATTAATGTAACAGCTCCTATCATGGAAGTGATTCATAAAATGTATTACATTTTGCGATTGGTTTTGTTTTCCTTTAAATGTTTTTGTAGTTATCCATGGAATATGAGAATAATAATATTTAGCGTTTAGTGAGGGCTTCCTCACCGTACACTATTCTATTTGATTTACATATATTGCTTAGTTTAATTCTCTCAATAATTCTATATGGTAAATACTACTATCAGATCCCTTGTCGATGAGGAAACTGGACTAAGTAACTTGCCCAATACCACATACTCAAGGGACAGAGCTGGGATTTGAATCCAGGCAGGCTGACTCCAGATCTTCCTCTTTCATATTTAGGTCAGTGCTTCCCAAGGTGGGAGTGTTGAAAAGTTAATTGCACAGAATATTACTAAGTGATTTTCAAAAGGAAAAGAAAATGCATGCGGTAACTCAACAAGGTTGGGAAATATTGAGTTAAGCAAATGGGTGTCTTTAGTGAAAGATTTCCCAGAGTCTCTAAAAACTTAATGTGCTGTATAAATCTCTGACAAGCAAATGCAGAATATGATTTCCCAAACCTCCTTGAACACAAATTTTTTTTGCTGAGTCTCTTTAGAACATTGTTCTGCAAACTTAAGTCTATAAAAGGATAGTCTAAAAATTAGTGGTCTACAAAGTGGTCTACCTAGCCACCCACTGAGGCCACGCTATGACTTTCCTTGTATAGGGACAAAAGGACGACCTGACAGGTCAGAGGCCAACAGTAAGGTGCCACTATATACTTGTGTTCTTTACTTTAAAAATGGTCAGAGTTTCTATTTGAGGTGATGAGAAAGTTTGGGTGATGGTAGCACAACATTGTGAATATGTATATCACTGAATTATATGCAAGAAAGTGGTTAAAATGGGAAATTTTGAATTGTAGATATGTTACTCAATTACATATTTTTTTTAAAAATCAAGTGAATTCATAATAACTTTCTGGGGGATAACTTAGCCATACACGCAAAAAGCCTCTCAACCTTGGGATGCTCAAGGAAAACACTGGGGTAGGACGGATATATTAGAACTTCCACTTAAAATATATTACTAGGGAAGCAAATGTGGCTCAAGCGATTGAGCTCCCACCTACCAAATGGGAGGTCCCAGGTTCTGTTCCCGCTGCCTCCTGGAGAAGATGAGCAAGACAGCAAGCTGGTGCAATGGGTCAGCATGGTGAACTGATGCAAAATGAGGCAACAAGGAGACACAAAGAGAAAACACAATAAGAAACACAACAAAGCTGGGAGCAGAGGTGCTCTGGTAATTGAGCACCTCCCTCCTACATGGGAGGTCCCAGGTTCGGTTCCCGGTGCCTCCTAAAGAGAAGACAAGCAGACACAGAGAGCACACAGTGAAAGGACACAGAGAGCAGACAGTGAGTGCAAACAACAAGGGGGGAGTAAATAAATAAAATAAATCTTTTGAAAAAATGTTAATAATAGTACCTCTTACTGGTGGGAAAAGGAACAGGTTTTATTTTTGTGCTTCCCTGTGTTATCCTAACTTTTTATACTATAAATGTGTATTTTTCAACCTAATTTTTAAAAGTATTATATTCACATAGTTCAAATTTTGATAATTATAAAAGGTATGCAGTAACAAAGTCTTTTTCTTATCCACTGTCCCCCAGACAATCGATTACTCTCTCCAAAAGTATCCAGTTATTGATTTCTTGTGTTTATTTCCAAGGATATTTTATATTTATAAAATTTGTACATTTATTCATTTCCCTGATATTGCATAAATGCTAGCATACAATGTACATTGTTTTGTGCTGTATTGAATAATCTTGTACACCCGTCATTGACCCAAGTGGGAGTGTATCTGGAGGATACATCCCTAAAAGTGAAATCAATGGTTCAAAAGGCATGTACATTTGTAATTTTGATAAATATATCCATATTGCCCTTTGAGGATATTAAAAAAAAAAATCTTCCCATGGTTTCTTTTAGTACTTTAATGGTTTGAGGTTTTTTTCTTTTTCCCATTTTGGGTTGATCCATTTCAATTTAATCTGGCTTAATGGTTACTTACTAAGAAAACCAAATTAATTAAAATATTAAACTCCTCACTCATGGTAGAAATTCAAGTGCTGGTTGTCTCCATCTATTAGATCACAGGATCTAGATGCAAATAAGGACATCTTGCAGAGGTTCAGTTTACACGGCGGATGAGTAACATGCCAAGACTTCCGTCCTGCTGTGTGCAGGTTTTACTTGCTTCCAGTCACATTGCAGTGAAGAGCCAAGCTGGTTGGATTTCTCTTCTGAAACATTATAAGTTGCTTTGCTCATTTAAATAAAAAGAAGTGGGCTCCCCTGTCGTATTGGGGTATGTATGTATGTATTGTCTGCATGAATTTGTGTGTGGCAATGTGGGAGCGTATAGGAAGGGAACTAAGTTTATTCCTGCAGGGATCCTGTAGCCCTAATACTCGGTGAACATAAGCAGCTGTACTGAAATGTCAGATGGATTTACACAGCTGACTCAAGTTGCCGAAAAGAGAGCAGCATAGTAGTTCCATAAATTGACCCTATCCAGCCAAGCTCTGCTTAATATAGACCCTGCATAAGGGTAGCTGCAGTCACTACTAGCTGCTCAGCAAATACCTCTGTGGTCCTGAGGAAAAAATTTCTCAAGGTGGTTTTGATCTGGGATACTTCTTAACTGGGGGACCGTCTTGAGGATTTTTTACTTGTATCATCTTCGATTACTTCTTCTTTTCTAGTAGAGGGGGAAATGTCAAAGCACAGCAAGAACTCGGATCAAGAAGAGCTCTTTGACGAGGAGATAAATGAAGACGAAATCTTGGCCAACTTGTCCCCCGAAGAACTTAAAGAACTGCAATCTGAAATGGAAGTCATGGCCCCTGATCCCAGACTTCCTGTGGGAATGATTCAGAAAGATCAAACTGACAAGCCACCGACAGGAAACTTTGACCATAAATCTCTGGTTGATTATATGTATTGGCAAAAGGCATCCAGGCGCATGCTGGAAGATGAGCGCGTTCCGGTCACCTTTGTGCCATCTGAGGTAACCAGGGATTTGTGTGCAACAGAGAAATGGCTGCCTGGGACAGGGCTGCCAGGGGGCCATGTTGTGGTTGGGATTTCTCAAGACTCCAGTGTTTCTTTTGTCATGGACAGATTAAATCGTAACATTTAATCCTATTCCAGACTCGGCCTCTCTGAAATACTTAAGTAGCATAGCTGTGAGGGGAAAGTGGTAATTTCTTGTAAATGTCTCTTTAAAAAATTGCTATAGTATTTGCTGTGTAAGAAAACCTGTATTCTCTAGTCATGATACTGATGGTTAATGACTTAATTCATAGAAGTTGTCTGTAACTTTTTTTGTTTTGACTCAGAGCCCCTTTGAGAAGATGATGAAAGCCCCATGCCCTCTCCCTCTGGCACATCTTTATGTGTAAAATATTTCACATATAATTTCAAGGGTTCCACAGTCCCTGTGAGGTCCAGCCATACATCCTGTGATTAAACCAAGGCAAACAACCAAAAATGCATAATATTCCCATGGTGCATTGGATATCAGTGATACCATTTAGAAATTGATAGTTTTTAAAATACTTCCTTCTTAAATATGTCTTTTTAATCTGAAAACTAGAATTATGGTTGAATCTATGAACTTATTATGTATCAACATAATTTTTTTTTATGTTCCACTTAAAAAAATGAGTTAGCAAAAGGAATACAGAGATCCCACCACCACTAGCTCTGGGTAAAGTCTCTTTCAGATGTGCCTGGTGATACAGGTATGTCTTGTCACATTAATTCCGGGCTGGCTGTAATTAAGGAGAGTTGTAAACTAATTTTAGGTCAAGAGAGTTTAAACATTCATAGTTTAAGAAAATAAATTGCTGACTTGATCGGTTTAGAGTTTAAGGTACAATTTGCAGAATTTTTACAATTGGGGGGTCAATGGATTAAAAAACCAAATATATATAGTCAACTCAGAAATGAAATTGGGTCTTTTTAACACTTTTTGTCCCTTTGTATAATTTAAACGGCTTAATGGTTGGCTCCCCCTGCTGGGTAATATGAGAAATGCAGTGGTGAAGGCTTAGGTCAGGGATTCTTAAACTTTTTTGTTCCATGGACCCCTTTGCCAGTCAGGTGAAAACCACGGACCCCTTCCTAAGTCCACAGTATACTGTGTATTTTTTAATAAATATATCACACCCACACCAACACGTCCCCACAAAAATAATGGTTTTTTTTAATTTCAATTCAAGCTCACGGACCCCTTGTTAAGAACACTGCTTTAGGTGGTTATTCCCTGGCTGTGTTGTCAACTACCAACTCCAATCTACAATGGGTCATGAGCAATAAGACCAAATTCTTGCTCGGATGAGCCTGTGTCTCAAACTGCTACACCAGCTTTCAAAATGACACTTATCAGGTACACATATCATGGAGGAAAGCATTCTAATTGATGGGCAAGAAGCTAAAAAGCATCATCAATGAAAGGCTGCCATTTTCCTTCCCACACTAAGCAATCATCTTTAAACATAATCCTGCTCCCGTTTGTAACTGGCTCTGCCTCTTAGATACCTCCCTTTAAAAAAAACACTAGTGAACCTGTCTCTGCAGTAGCCAGGGCATTTTTCAAGGAGCTGAGGAGGCAAAATTAATTTTGAGGCTTTTGGCATATTTCAAAATATCAAACTGTTCTCATTTTCCCCACAAGATGTTATGTTTTCAGGGGCATTTGGTGTACGTGTTGTACTCGATTAGTTAGGGCAGTAAGGACATTATTGTGTAACCCAGCAGTGTCCAGGACAAAGATGCCTATTCAACTATATACAAAGCAATGACTTCATTGTATTGATAGACAGCTCTGTAAGGTTTTCAAACAAAAGATTTTTTTAACTGTTTCTGGAATTGAACACCATTTAAAAAAAACAAAAGACTCTAAAAACAAAATGAATTAGGTTTCATTTTAATATAAGAGTAGAGATAAACACAGCAACAAATTTGAGTATCTGTATAATGTTATCTTTATTTTATTTTATTTTATTTTTGTTTGTTTGTTTTGAGGTATCCAGGGCCAGGGATTGAACCCGGGACATCATATGTGGGAAGCTGGCGCTCAACCACTGAGCCACAACAGCATCCCTGAGTTGGGTTTTGTTTTTTTTTTTCTATTTGTTTTGCTTGTTGTTCGTTTTTGTTTCCTCAGGAGACACTGGGAACCAAACGGGGACCTCCCATGTGGGAGATGGGAGCTCAACTGCTTGAGCCACATCTGCTCCCTATTTTGGTTGTATTTGCTTGCAAAATTAATGTATGTACTTTATAAAAAAAACCTCAAACATTGTAGAACTAAATAATGTAGAAAGTGAAAGCCTCCCAAATGTTTCCCCTCCTCAGAGTTATCTTGTGGTTATATCACTTCCTCAGATATAATCCCTAATTCGGTAAGCATTCCAGCAGATTTTTTTGGCCCTATGCATATACCTTCATGTATTGTATACACACATATAAAAATGCAATCACAATATACATTGTTTATTGGCTTGCTTTTTTTCACTTAGCAAATCTTTTAGATTTTCCATAGCCATACACTACTTCATATTTCTTTACTATTATTTATTCTAACCCTCAAAAACCTCTCTTGCAGGAACACACTCAAGAACAGCATGAAGAGATAGACAAAGGTAATAAAAATGTGGCTCAATTTTTAAAAGAAAAGCTCAATAGTGAAATAACTTCAAATAAGAAAGAATCAAAGGGCAGCAACAGTGTCCAAGAAACAGATGATGGAGAAGAAGATGAGGAAGAAGAAGATGAGGAAGAAGAAGATGATGAAGATGAAGATGAGGAAGAGGAAGAAGATGAAGACGATGGTGAAGAAAGTGATGAGAAAACAAAAAAAGAAGAGGAAGACAAAGCAAAGGAGCAAATCAGAAATGGAGAGAACAATTGCCAACAGATAAATCATAAAGCATTTGAAGAACAGAAAGACAGACAAGGAGCCCAAGAAGTTAGTGCAAAAAAAATATCAAAATTAGATCCTAAGAAGTTAGCTCTAGATACCAGTTTTTTGAAGGTAAGTGCAAGACCTTCAGGAAACCAAACAGACCTGGATGGAAGCTTGAGGCGAGTTAGGCAAAATGATCCTGACATGAAGGAACTGAACCTGAACAACATTGAAAACATCCCCAAAGAAATGTTACTGGACTTTGTCAATGCAATGAAGAAAAACAAGCACATCAAAACCTTCAGTTTAGCAAATGTGGGTGCTGATGAGAACATAGCCTTTGCCTTGGCTAACATGTTGCGTGAAAATAGGAGTATCACCACTCTCAACGTCGAGTCCAATTTCATCACAGGTAAAGGAATTGTGGCCATCATGAGGTGCCTCCAGTTTAATGAGACACTGACTGAACTTCGGTTTCACAATCAGAGGCACATGTTGGGCCACCATGCTGAAATGGAAATATCCAGGCTTTTGAAGGCAAACAACACCCTCCTGAAGATGGGCTACCATTTTGAGCTTCCGGGTCCCAGAATGGTGGTAACTAATCTGCTCACGAGGAATCAGGATAAACAAAGGCAGAAAAGACAAGAAGAACAAAGACAGCAGCAACTCAAAGAACAGAGAAACTTAATAGCCATGTTGGAGAACGGGTTGGGGCTGCCCCCAGGGATGTGGGAGATGTTGGGAGGACCAATGCCAGACTCCAGAATGCAGGAGTTCCTCCAGCCTCCCTCTCGGCCCCCCAACTCTCAAGCAGTCCCTTTTAGTCGACGAAATGAAATGATGAGAAAGCCATCTCAGCCTCCACAGTACAGGACTGCCCCTGACTCCTTCGGGATGGTGAAGCTGAAGAGAATCCAGCGCAAATCTCTGATGCCAGAAGCTAGAGAATCACCTGAGAAAACCAACCTCAAAGATGTGATCAAAACACTGAAACCAGTGCCGAGAAATAGGCCACCCCCCTTGGTGGAAATCACTCCCAGAGATCAGCTCTTGAACGACATTCGTCACAGCAACGTTGCCTATCTTAAACCTGTAAGTAGAAGGGAGAAATGGTGAGCAAGCACTACATAAAGGCAACCCAACTCTAGTCCCTGTTCCTTTTATCTAAGGAGATACTTGTTGGGACTAACTGGGGGAAGCCAATGAGAGTTACGGGTAGATCTAAATTGCTACCGTCCATTTATCCAGTGCTTATTACAGGCCAGATTCATTAAATGAATAAATCCATATAATCATAATCATCAAAACAACCCTGTAAGGTAGGTACTATTATTGTCCCCCTTTTATAAAAAGCTGGCATTGAAACCCGGTTCTGAGTTCACGGTCAAGCTTTTACCACCAAGCTGTTCTGAACTCTGCAAGAGCTTATTTGTAGTAACACCAGCCCAGTCACACAGAGTTGACAATCAGAGGTTGGGAGAAATAAATGAGAAGGAAGCCTGATTAGGCCAGTCATTAATTGATAACTGAATGCTTCCAAAATGCTCAAAAAACACTTGGTTCTTTTTATTAGAGGAAAAGAGACTACCTGCAACTGCATTTATACTCTTCATTTTATAGACAGGTGGAAAATGGTAAATTTCAGGTTAGCTTCCCCATGAACTATCAGAGTTTTAAACATATTTCATTATTATTTCAGTTTTAATAGTTATTATTTACTATTGCTGTTGATATGCGAATAAGGGACTATTTCTCGCTGCTTACGTTGCTATTTAACTGGCAGAAACGAAATTTGTTTTGCCATTACTGTGATGGCATTTACCGAGGCCCAAGGTGTTTGTCCAGAAGCCATGGGAGATTGAAAATGATCTGTATTATTTTCAAATCTAGTGTGTAATTTAGCCGAAAGGTTACATTGACAAAATATTCAATATATTTTGTCATAGAGATACCCAATTTTTTTTTCAGGATATTTTAAACAAATTTCTGTGGAAGCCTGTTTTTTTCTGCTTTAAAGAGCTTTATATTCTAAAATAAGAGAATCATAACTTATTCACATACATGCATTTTCATGTCTTAGTCCCATCTCCTAATAATGCAGAATTATTTACATTCCATTCTTCAAATGGAAAAGGGCTTCCACCTGTGATTGAGAGGGGTTTTTGAATCTCCTTGGGCAGGGGCAGGGTGAGGACACCAGAGGTTGGGGCAAAGGTCCTTGGGCTGTCCCTGGGTGTGACCTCAAGAGTTTCTGCAGTGGTTGAATCCCCACGCTGCCAGGCCTCCACGGGGGACTGGATCACGGTGTTGTTTTGAGAGAATCCAGCTCTATCCCTTCTTCCATAACCAGTCATGGAAAAAGTATATTCAACCTGCCTTGGTGACTATCCATTCAGAAAATAACATTAGTCTGAAAGAAGTGAAGGGAAATATATTTTAGAGCTGCATGAGCGGGGGAGGGGACATGTGGATTCAGAGTAGAAGAGAGCATGGAATTTAAATAATTTAATAATTTAAATAATCCCCTGACCCAACTCTCTGCCTTCCGAGGGAAAGGTCTGTTGAGTAAATATGCCTTCCCCAGAGCCCATTCTATTCTTGCCATCCACTTACTAATGCAATAAATATTTATGTGATGCCCCCCACATGTCAGGAAGGGGTCGGGGATATAGTGGTAAATAAGACAGGCGCATGGAGCGGGTGTAGCTCGGTGGTTGAGCGCCTGCTTCGTATGTACAAGGTCCCGGGTTCAGTGCCCAGTACCTCCTAAAAAAAAATAAAAAGACAAGCACAGGCTTGATCTCAGGGAGCTTAACAATGTAGGTTTTATCATTTTCATGGTCAACACATTCTGCCTTTTGGTTAACTGAAAACATATAAGCTTTAAGTCCAGATCTAGAGCAAACCACTATAATAAATTCATGGTGATACTTGTAAAAACACAACACCCTACTAAATACCACATTTTGCATATTTCAATCAGTTCTAAAATGTTGTCAATTTTAAGTAGTCTTTTTGTTGTTGTTGTTTACTGAGAGAGAAAAACATGCTGCAAAATAAACTCTGACATGCTTTTGGAATGATTGTCTTGCACTTCAGCCTCTTTGCTTTGAAATGGCTTTCATTTATTCCAAGCGATTGGCTGTTTCTCCTTGCCTTCACTTGCCTGACTTGGCCTGTAATGGGCATTTTTGGGCACGTTTCTTACACGATTTCCTCTCCTCAGTCCTGTAAAACGCTCTGCAAGAAAAAAGTAAAAATGCATCACTCCATCGACAGAAAATTCGCTTCGCTAATATCACTTCGCTCCCCGCTGCTCTGTTTTGCCTTTCTGCACACACAATAAATTTCTGCTTTAATGCTGAGTCATGGTGTAATTTTTTTTAACATTCTTTAACATCTTGTTTATTAGCAAAAATCAGCAAACCAGCTTTTCTTAGGTCCTCATGTGCTAACATTTTATACAGTTGTTCTCTAGTTACAGAAATTTTGTCTTTGTACTCTCCACAACAATTACAAACTCGATGTTAGTACAGTAAGTGTACCAGGAAGAATGAAGAGATTCTTGGCCACCAATACCCCACATTAGGATTATTAACCACTCTCTGTTCTATATTAATAGTGTGATCTTTTCAAAGACATTTTTATTTTTTATCTTTTTATTTTGAAATCATTATAGACTTACAGAAGTTTAAAAATAGGGCAAAGAATTCCTACTTACCTGTCACATTTTACCATATTTGCTTTATTCTTTTTTTTAAGATTTTAAAAGTTTATTTATTTATCCCCCCTCCCCCCCACCTTGTTGTCTGTGCTCGCTGTCTGCTCTCTGCGCCCATTTGCTGTGTGTGCTCTGTGTCTGCTTGTCCTCTCTTTAGGAGGCACCAGGAACCAAACCTGGGACCTCCCATGTGGGAGAGAGGCACTCAATCACTTGAGCCACCTCAGCTCCCTGCTTTGTTGTGTCTCTTATTATCCTTCCTCTTTGTGTCTCCTTATTGCATCATCTTGTTGCGTCAGCTCGCCACATCAGCTCACTGTCTTGCTTGTCTTCTCCAGGAGGCACCAGGAACCCAACCTGGGACCTCCCATGTGGTAGGCGGGAGCTTAATCACTTGAGCCACATCTGCTTCCCTGCTTTATTCTTTAGAAGATATTTTAAGCAGCAATACGTCTCCACAAGTTTAGAACTAACAGGGCAAACAGCTCTATGGAGGAGATGATAGTATGTTCTTGCCTGCATCTACAGTCAGCTGTTATATGATGCATCTTGATTTCAGAATTATTGCAGCACCATGAAATGTGCATCTTAGACTCAGTGAACTACCTTAAATGCAGCTTCGTATTGTTTACTCTTGTATTCTAGGAGAAAGGGATATTTTTGGTCAAACAAATGAGACATGACAATGCTTACTTTATAGAGGTGCAACAAAAGCTTTTGTATTTTTACCCTTATATTGGAGTACAAAGATGCCCTTCAAAACTCTGGATTTTCAAGTATGAGGTAAAAATTAAAATCCAATTTTTAAAAATTTTTAAAGATTTACTTATTTATTCCTGTTCCCCCTCTCCCATTGCTTTTTGCACTCATTGTCTGCTCTCTGTGTCCATTCGCTGTGTTTTCTTCTGTGTCTGCTTGTCTTCTCTTTAGGCAGCACCGGAAACCGATCCTGGGACCTTCCAGAGTGGGAGAAAGGTGCTCAGTCTCTTGTGCCACCTCAGCTCCCTGGTCTGCTGTGTCTCTTTTTGTTGCATCATCTTGCTGCACCAACTCTCTGTGTGGGCCAACTCTCTGTGTGGGCCAGCTTGCCTTTACCAGGAGGCCCCAGGATTCGAACCCTGGACCTCCTTTAGGGTAGACGGGAGCCCAAATCGCTTGAGCCACATCCACTTCCCTAAAATCCATTTTTTAAATCGTGTTTTTTTTTTTTGTTTTCTGTTGTTTTTTTTAACTGACGTTCCTAACTAGAGCATTGAATGTACAAAAACATACTTAGAAAGTACTTATTCTTAGAAAACAAGCACACAAAAAAGCTAGAATTTTCCTCTCATGGATTTAGATTTTTTTTTTTAATTTTCTGGAGCACATTCCAATAAGTAGTCAATTTTTTTTTAAGATTTATTTTATTATATATCCCCCCCCCCACCCTTTCTGCTTGTTCTTGCTGTGTTCATTCTTGCGTTCTTTCGTGTCTGCTTGTCCCTCCCCCCTGCCCCCCGGTGCGGTGACCCGCCGAGTCAGCTCACCGCGCAATGGCCTGCCTGCTCGCGGGGGCTTGCCCTGCCCACGGCGGCTTTGCCCTGCCCACAGCGGCTTGCCTTCTCTAGGTGGTCTGCCCACTCAAGGAGGCCCCGGGAACTGAACCTGGAGCCTCCTATGCGATAAACCGGCGCCCTACCAACTGGGCTACAACTGGCCCCAATTTGTGTTTTATATTGTAGTTTTTCATTTTATTATTATTTAAAGATTTATTTATTTTATTACGTATCTCCCCTTCCCCCCCCCCCGCGGCGACGCGCCGAGACTGGTCACTGCGCAGGCGTGGCTTTCCCCGCTTGTGGGCGGCTTCTGCTTCCATTCACGGCCGGCT